>JAHWFP010035523.1:0-10956 GCA_023313725.1 Lithobius niger
TTTTGCAGGGAAAGGGGACAAACCGTAGAAACCAAAGGAAATTTCTCCTCGTATGGTGATAGAAAATCAAAGCTTTAGGCATAATTATTAGCACAGTTGACAGAGCATTGGAAGATTTGCACCTTATACAATGGCAGAAATCGAGGTGGACTGTTGTTTGTCTACAGGCCAGTCAGTTACCAGCTAGGGGCCACTCATTAAATTATTACGCTGTGTATGTAGGGCAGTAGGCAGCAGTGGCCAACCCAAACCTTCTTGCCTGCTTCTGGCACAACTAGATTTGCCGCCAAGCTCATTGGTGTAGAAACCCTTTAAATCCTTTGCTTTGGAACAGATGATTAATTTTGATGGAGCAGATGATTAAAAAAGATTACCCATTACTTTGATTAAAAAAAAGTTACAATTTTTGCTACGGTACTGAATAGTTATGGCATGTTTGTGAATGACAATGTTGGTTTGAATGTGTAAATTCCAACTCCTCGATTTCGATGCTTGGCTACAAAATGATTGAAAGAATTGCTTCATGTTGATGGTGCTGTCAGTATGGTAGGGTACACAAAACTAATACAAGTGAAGTTTTCTTTGTATTCTGCAACACGTTTCATTTTTATTTATTTGCATTTCGGGTTTACTGTTGCACATTTCCTAGGCCTTCTCTGTTTGATAATACGTTATGGATGACAGGCATTTGATTGGCACAGAATAACTGGATTTTTAGACTTATTTGCATGCTGAGGTTGAAGACATTTTGCTGCTCTGGAAAAGATTTAGCTGATTGTAGCCAATTGTGGCAGACATTCTGTCGTCAGTAGTGCATTCTGTGAATGTGCACTTGCATTCAGGAATTTTACTAGTTAAAGACTGGAAGGATTCCTTTAGACAGTGGCGGAAATTCTTTATACAGTTGGCTGAGGAGGTTTTCCCTTCAATACGCAAATAGGTTCCTGATGTCGCAGTGAGCCGAGATTATTTTACCCGATTATTGGCTAAGGATAATTAATAATTTTCAGCTTCAGGATGTTGATGGAGTGACGTTGACGAAATAGGTTACATTCGAAAGATAAATTCCTCAAATTCTTGGGAAGTATCGTGTATGCAGGAAAATAGGGGTCGGAGCTCGTCGTGCAAGAAAACTTTAGAAATCCTGTTTGTGGGTTTGGTCCACCAAAGCACCTCCCTCCTGGGAAGGAGTGAGCCATTGAGAAAGTGACTTCGTACAATCCTAATATGGTCTCTCTGAAATCAATGTAGGGGATGTATTCTCTGGACTTCAAATGGCATCGTTAAGAGCCATTGACTCCAGAACTTGGGAACTTTTGCAAAAGTACCTAGAATACCAGTCCACTGTGCAAGGTTCATGTCAACTCAGTGGAGCTTGGCATATTTTCGTAGTAGTATTACAACAAAACATAAGTATACAGAAAGAGCAATTGTTCATATTTTCTAAATATTTATGGTACGCTTAAAAATATTGTGTGTGATAGATGAAAAAAATATTTTCAAACTGTTTTTGATCTTTTTTTTTTGCTGATGTATCTCGGTAGATGTATCTTTTAACTCCTCCCTTTCTGCTCTGCTTTAGACATATCATTAACACATTGACAAAATATGCGGAAATCATTGTAAGCGATATAACATTAAGTGTGACAGAAGACCAGCAATGAATATTGTTGGTTAGAATAACATTTATTACAGTGTACTATTTACACATGTTGGCTTGGTTTCCTATGTGTGTATTCCTATTTGGCACGCGAATGGTGTTTGCTGTGTAGCTACTTAAAAGCAACTAACTTGGCAGTGGCACCATTTATTAATGTAATTTGGTTTTATTGCATTCCAGCTTTCACAAAATAAGTGCTTTGTTATTGCCATTTGCTCATTTGTTAATGCAGTGCTCATTTTGCTGTTTGTTTTGGAACGTTTTGTTCTGTTAGAATTTTTTATAATTTTGTAATCCTTTATATATTATAAGAACGAGAATGGCACACTAACCACCGGGAAGAACTCAGTTCACAGTTATATTTAAATTTTGGGAGAAAGGTTTGTTCTCCCTCTTCAGAAAAAAACTGACAACACAGAGGAAAATGAAGATTTCGCATGTCGTTGCACAAGCAAAAATTTCGGAAACGACGTGCATGGAGGAGCACATCACTGACATATAAATATCGCATCGAAGGAGATTCCACTTTCCCCCGTTCGACTACAAGCTTGTGGTACACCAAGCTCTGCGGTCGTAAGTCGGTCCTGTGAGGTTCGTAGGAGGCACACACCAATGGGAGAAGCGTTTGACGGCCAAGGACGCCTACGCCAACTCGAAAGCCAAACAAGTTCGTTCTCAAGTTAACACTGTTTTCGTTGAAAGAAGATTTCCTGCGAATTTGATTAACATTGAGACTAAAAGAGCAATGCAACGTGGGAACATCAGACAACTGAAGGAAACTGACCAGCTCCATGTTCAACCAACTGAATACGTTACTTTACCTGTAAGAAATGAATGAATCATGCAATTGCGCCGTAGACATGGTGTTCGATGCCGTATGCGATATCCAACAAATTTGAAGAAGCTCCTCAGCTCTCCATCTGTAAAAGGCCCAACACTCCCTCGTAGTCACCCCCAACCCCACCACCTTCTTCTTTCCAAAAACTTCCACAGCCCACCACACACTGACCGCTACCGGAAGGAAGGCCCGACCTCTGTCACCCCCTCCCCCTCCCACCGATGCGAGCAAAAGAAGTTATGATCACTGAGGCTCTCACATCCACACAGCCCCTAGCACATTTGAGGACACTTCCGGCGTGTATTGAGTTCCCTGCCAGGATTTTGAGGCAATCTATATTGGTGAAACCAAGAGGCATCTTGAGGTTCACGTCGACGAACACGTAGGGGTCACCCTCCGTGGGAAGATGCTCAATGGTATCACCCGACACAACAAAAGCATCATTGCTTGGAATCAAATTACTATTTTGATGAAATCTTACAATAAACATTGCATTCAACTTCGGGCGTAGGAGTCCTTGGCAATCAAATGCTTCTCACGCCAGTCTCTTATAAACCTCATAGAACATACTTATGAACGTATAGAGAGCTTGGTGCACCATGAGGTTGCAGCCGAACTTAACGGGGAAGTGAAATCTCTTTGGACGTGATGATTTACAGATCAGTGGGCTGCTCCTCCAAGCACATTGGTTTTCAAAATTGTTGTTGGTCCAACGACATGTGAATGAAGTCTTACTTTTTTGCTCTGAAAATTTAAATAGAACTGTTAACAGAATTCTTCATGGTGTATGATTCTCGTTCCTATAATGTCTTTTCAAAACCACTGTTATTGCCACATACCAGTTTTCCTTTTATATATTTTACAGTATTTTGAGTGGGACTTTATTTTAGTTATTAATGGTATTTGAAATCCATACAATGTACCATAGATGTTGACCCTGGAGTGTCTGTTGTCTGTCAACGCCAAAATTTTAGTTGGGTGCAAAAAAGATGCTTTCATTGCCCTCAAACAGAAATGGTGATTACAAATATGACCATTGGAAAGAATTGTTTCTCGTTTGATGTTCTTACACTGATTGGCCGAAACATCTACTATTACCCCCTGAGTAGGAGCGAAGCAGCTCACGAGTAACAAAGAAAGTCCTGGATACAATTAGTTTTGTAGCAGAATAGAAATCAGTAGAGTTACGTGTGTTTTCTCATGGTTGAAACTGCTACAGATTGTTCATTGTCACGCAGTCAAGTGGGGAAAAGAACGTGAATTTTTTATCAAATATTTGTCATGGATGCACAAATTTGAAAGCCAGTTGTTTTAAATGAGTGCATCCTTGACAAATCACGGTTTGTAGAAAATTTGTAGGTATTTTTTCCCACTTAACCATGTGACCATGAAGAATATAATATGCGCAAAAGTGAATTTAAAACATACTGTGTACGTATAAGATGACGGTTAAATGGTAAATTCCTTATGAAAGTAGTTTTACTAGTTTAATTCATTTTTCTCAGGGTTGTGCTGGGTAAAAGTTAGTTTCAACTGTTAATTTTCATTGATCGGACGATCCACACCTTAGATGGTTTTTAAAACTTTGCTTAAGAGCTCAGCAGTAGGGAAAAAAACATACAAGCACTAAAGAGCCACCTTGTATGGTGTGGGCCGAAATTTAAAAAAAGCATCTGCAGATATGGATCCTTGGATCTGCGAAAAACTCTACCGTTGAAAATTGCTCTAGCATTTGCTTCACTGAACTTAAAAGTTCTACAGGCTATAAAAAAATGAAACCATGCCGTTCGTGTGCAGACTATTTTTAAAATCCAAGGTAGGTAGGTGCCCATGTATTTAATGCACTGGTCCAACGATCAAGGACTGTCAGCTAGCAGCTGATGTATAGTGGCCCTACCGGGAAGAGACCCAAATTGGTCCTGCCGAATAATGGAAAATTACTTCAAATAACTCAAGAGTGTGTCTCGATGGACTCCATTACCTTTCAGGCAATGCATGTCAAGGATGTAGCTCGATAATTGAGTGAGTTGTAGGGGAACCCTTCTTAAAGACCGGGACCACAATTGCTCCGCTCCAACGAGAGGGAAGTTTTCCCTGTTCAAGTGATAAACAACATGGATAGCTAATTTCCAAAACAATTTGTTTAAGCAGGAATGAAGATTCACCGGAAGCTTCTATTAAAGCTGAGTGGGTGTGGTATTACCGAACTTGCTGCCTTCCTAAATAACCGTTACCAAAAGGTAATTGTTGAAAAATCACTTATACTGAGGCACTGGTCCCTTGAAGGATTCCACAGGGGTCAGTGCTCGGACCTCTTCTATTTGTAATCTACTGTATATAAATGACCTCTATTTTGGTAATTCGTTTAGTTTTGGTTTCAAGTTTGCTGATGATGTAAAGATTGGTGTAGAAAACATTTCTTCATCATGGTCCATTGAACTGGAAGTGGAAATCACAGGGGTCGCCAATTGGTTGTCTTGTTGGCAGTTGCCACTATTCATCCAGAAGTGTCTGTCCTTCAATGTGGGCACAAGCAATCTAAAGTTAAACTATTTCTTGGCTTGTTAAGCCCTACCTTCTGTTTCAGAGATTAGACATTTTGGCATGGGGTTTTCACAGGAATTAAAATCGTCCATGCTTTGCCGTAAGGGTAGTGTGTTGGCATTCCGCCTTTTAGCAGTTGCAAATAGGTGTTTTATGTCGGGAAATTCTGCGCCCAAATGTTGGGCCTTCTGTATTTTTGTTGATTCTTTATTGGAGTACGTGACTCCAGTTTGGTCCCCTTATTGAGTCGATACAGCGTAAATTTACTCGGAGTTTGCCAGGTCTTCGTGGGGTAAATCATCTTGTGCGCCTTTCCAGATTAGGTTTAGAATTGCTTGAATTGCATTTTATTATTATCTAACCTTTACCTGACATAACCATGTGAGAAATTAATCATTATCGGTGGCCTACTATCATAAGAAGATATGTGTAAACCATACAATTTTTTGAGTACGTAAATAAATCAATAAGCCAGATAATTTAAAGTGAAAGGGACAGTTCTTTAAATAGCAGGAATTAACTTTTGCCTCTTTTCAATCCATTAGGTAATTTGTGTTGAGGTAGATGTGTGTTGACTTTGAAAGAGACAAGCTCATATACACGTCCTTGTCCTTGATTAACCTGGCTTGTCAGCAATATCACTAAGATACGGTGATATGGTTGCCAAGAAGGCAGAAGCCAAAGACAGTCAGGCTGGCAGGGTCCATACTTCCTTTTTTAAATAACTTTGTTGGCTTTCAAAACTAACCAAATATCAATGATCTAGGATGGCTTCTCTCCTGGTGGCTACCTTTTCTGTATGCACGCTGAAAAGAAAAACTACTGTCGTTATACTGTTTATGTTTTAACTACAAGTACCAGTTGCATTGGTGGCCGTGTCTTCTGGTGGGAAAAAGTGAAATCCGTTATGCAAAAACAGCAGTTGCTGCAAGAGCACTTGTTTGGTAAGAGCATTGTTATAGTGCAGGTTTTGGTTAGTGAATGCTATTCAGCAATGTGTCCCGCTTCAATTCAGTTATACTAAAAACTCGGCCAAATCACATTATAAAAGAGAGATTAAAATAGGAGCTTTCGCCCAGTCTTTTCAAGTATTCTCAATTCTGTCTTACTGACTCTGTGTCAACTCAGTCTTACTGAGCATCCTCAACGCTTTATTTCAGAAGTACACGCTCTGATCATCATTTGTACTTTAGTACAGTACTATACTTACTGTACTGTGAGTACAAGTGGTGATTAAGAGTGTGCGTTGATGAGATAATGTCTTTTAACAATCACTGTTCTCACCGGTTGCCGCATTTTCAATTCTCAACTCGTGTTTTACCGAGTCTGTCTGACTGCCTGTCTCGACTCAGTCTTACTGAGCATTCTCAACTCTCTCTTACTTATTGAGCCTGTCTTACTGACAGTTAAATAAATACGAATGCAAACCTATTTACGTTACCTTTTGGACTATGTCTGCCTAAGTGGGGAATTAAACCCATAGCTTTTGAAACCAACTGCTGAGGTCCTACTGCTGAGCCATACGCCCATTTGGCTTTCCGTCCTGCTAATTACAGACTTTGTCTCAACTCTGTCTTACTGAGCATTCTCAATTCTGTCTTACTGAGTCTTGTCTCAACGCAGTCTTACTGTCTCAACTCAGTCGACTGAGCATTCTCAACTCTGAATTACTGGGTCTTGTCTTACTGACTGCCTCAACTACTGAGCATTCTCAGCTGTCTTACTGACTCTGTTTCAACTCAGTCTTACGGTCTCAATTCAGTTTTACTGCGCATTCTCAACTCTCTCTTACTGACTCTTTCAACTCAGTATTACTGAGTATTCTGAACTCTGTCTTCCTCTGTCGAGACTCAGTCTTACCGATTTTGTCTTAACTGACTGTCTTACTGAGCACTCTCAACAAGAGATGAAAATGCACCTGTTTTAATCGCTCTGTAACACTGATTAGGCAGAGTTTTCAGTTTAATGCGTTCAGTGAGTATGGGTATGCAATTCATAAACCATCCTGAGTGGTGTACACCCATGCCTAGCAGCAAAGCCACTGCAGTTGCCCCTCAAGGAAGTGCTTCATTTCCACTTCCCACCAGCTGAGGGCACAACCAATGCAAATTCATATTTATAGCTTTAAAAAAGACACTGATTCTGTATGAAAATTCATTTTTAAGGGTCTACAGTTTCATTAAGTCCTGAAGTCTTGGGCTGATCAGTCATACGAATTGTTTCATATAAACGAAATGTGAATTTTGAGCCAAACCTAAATGATTGTACCATTTGTACAATTAATACAATTAAAAAAACATTCTTGGCAACTCATTCACTGCTGCAATAAGGCTGTGGAGCATTTTACAATGCATATAATTTGTGTTATGTGGAGATCACTTTATTAAATTATTTGAAAGAGTTTTCTTGTAAAGCTAATATTTACAAAACCGTGGTTACTGTCTTAATATTTATGAAGTCTTTCTTCATTTCTATTTGAATATTTCTTTCTTTTAGTTTTGATATATTTTTTGGCAGCATTTTGTAAGGGATGTGTATGCTAAAGTGCATTACATTTTTAAACTAGTAATTTTTGTTACAGCCACTATATTAAATAAGCACCTAAATTAAAGTCCCGTTGCACGTTTTCTTTTTAAAACTGTGGACTTACGTTTTCTAAAGTCTTGGCCTACTTTATGCTTGTAGACAAAAAGAATGATCCAAATTTATTGCATATGACTTTACAAAATTTAAACACGCTTTTACATATGCCACTTTTTACATTTTGTTTGATTTTTTTTTGCCAACTGAGGGCATTGAATTGCTGGCCAATCGACTTATTTCCATGCGACTCCTAGATCACTTAAAAGAATTAATAAATATTAGCTGTATCGTAGCTTCCATAAAGAGAGAGAAAAGAACACAACATTTCGTAATCTAACGGTGAAATCGTTATTTAAATGAAATGCTTAGAAATTGAAAAACATGTTAAATTTTGTAAAAGTTAGTATGCAATGGTTTATTCTAGATTTTGTACTTTGCCACTTACTTGGCATAGGCATTTATTTTTCCTGGACTCAGCAATGCATACGCATCTCTTTTTTTGCAATTATTATAAAAGCAGTTTAAGCATTTTGTACATAGCTTCTTCCTTGCGTTAGTGTTATTTTTTTATTGTACATTCACATTTTGCAAACAAGAATATGTGGCCTGTGGTCAATGGATAACTGTAGCAATAAACAACTTATTTACCTCATTTTAAGTGTGTAACATGTGTTTTATGAAGACAATACAAACTCGATATCGACCTGCTGTCAGGGGCAAATAAAATTGATATTTCAGGTTTGAGCAGGCATTGACAAATACTCCTATAGACCATGTATCAAAAAGTAAATTGTTACAGAGATGTCACCCCTATTTTGAAATTGATTATGGCGTCTAGAATCTTTGTTACAAATATGTACGCATAGCAACGGTGAAAATCTGAGCCATGATGCACTTAATATACTCCAAATAATCTGCCTAGCATGCAAATTAGGAGACTTTCAATGTGTATAAAAGCGACAGAGTGGGATCCCTGTGGTGGTGATTGTTTGTTCTGATCGAATAGTAATTTATCAGCCAGGTGTGATCAATGTGTATATATTTTTTTATGATCCTTGCCTTTGGCCAACCTATTCTTAAAACACCATGAGAAGATGTCTGTGTTGCAACCACATAGTGTAGTGATTGGAAGAGCTGCAGGCACAGTGGGAATTTATTACCATACTAATTGCGATATTACTGTAACGAAGTATTTTTGGATACATGTTGTATAAGATGCTTTCACTTGTGCTTGATGATGTTGTCATCAACTAATTTCAACATTTGTCTTGCCGTACGATTGGTAGTAGTGAGGGATGTTGAGGCTGAAGAATCTTTAAAATAAGAAGGGAGCTGGTGGCTCTCAAATGCCAAATACATACTTTTGAAAAACATACTTTTAAAACACTTGCACCGAGTCAACAGTTAAATGAAATACGTAATTTTATTGCCAAGTAATGGACAACTGATTCACTGTCTCTCGCTTTACAAGTTTCTCTCATTTTTTTGATAAACGCTGCTTATTTACCACCCTGTTATTAAGTATTCATGATTGCAACAGCCTACACAAGATTTATACAGCACATTACACATCCGACTTCACTGCGCGACAAGATTGTATCACATGTTAAGATTAGTCAGTAACCAAAAGATGGAGTTGAGTTACGAATGCATGATAAGAGTCAAAAATTTATGGTATTTCAGATTTAAACAAATTTTAAATGTGGTTCTGATCTTTGCCCTTTTAAAACAGCAAATTTTATTTTTAGTCCTCAAATCCATTAACATATTTCTCGAAAGTATTTTGATTTAAGGACATTGTGTGATGTAACAGTTTTTTCTTTTTCATGTGTTACCCATTTCAGATGGGAGGCGCAAGATAATGCGAGGGGGTGAGTACATGCAAGCCACTTTGCCACTTTAACATGCATGTTTCTGCATGGCGCTATTTAATAGTGTAGCAACAGTTCTACACCGCCATAATGGACTTCAGTCGAGTTTTTTAAATACCATTTATCGACCAATGACAGGCCTTTTTTTTTTAGTATCAAATTGGTGGTAGATTTGGGATTTTTTTTTTGGGTGTGGGTGGGGGCAGAGTCGGACTGGGTAAGAAAGGGCACCTGTGCCATTTAGAGAAATGAAGGGAAAAGGGGCGCCATGTGTATTAAAGGAAAGCCTGATTAAGTGATGGAGCCTGCAACTGTCTGGGGGTTTAGAAGCGCTCTTCACTCCCAGTCCGGGGTTCAGAACTAGCTTTTGCTTATTTGGGTATTCTGCCCTCATTTTTGTCTTCGGGGTGAATTTTTCAACACACATTTTATATTCCAAGGAATGCTTTTTTTTAATAACTTTTACCTTGGTTGGAGTTGGTGAGGGGGTGGGGACGATTCAAAAAAATGTGTAAAAAATGCAAGTAAAGGGCAGCAGAAAGAGCGAAGGGGATTTGTGTCTGAAATGACAGGTCGCCATCAGTTGGACAGACAGTCCAAAAGCATTCATTTTTCTTCTCGGGGAGGGAGAAACATGTACTACCAAAGGGGCGCCGAAAGTGTGGACACCAAAGGGCGGCTGTTCCATGGCACAATGGCAATATGACCAGTCCTATCCTGGGTGGGGGCTATGGGAAGTGTGATAGACGACCATGCTTCAGTAGGTGTGGGATGTTTCTGGACATTTCTCAGCCACCTGCGATGCTCGGAGGTTTCCCGATTCGCATCTCCGGGTTTTTGTACCCCCCCCCCCCCCCCCACTAGCCTTGTTTCTCCTGCAAAACGTGTAGTGTAGTAATGTTTAAAATTGAGACAGGTGATCTACACAACTATCAGTTTGCTTTAGACGATATCGGTTATAGCTTTAGATTTAAATGGAGTGCAAACTGAATCTTCAAACCAAGAAAAATTAGCTTGTTTATCGTTTTTGATGCCCGCGTAGACTAAAATCACTTTTTATTGGTCACAATTGATCACAATTGATCACAATTGATTGTGGCTGGCTACCGCTTTGTACTCTGTAGTCTCTGATCAACTGATATCGGTTCAGCAAAGTAGCAAAACCAAAAGGTTTTGTGTTTACTGCAAAAGATCTTCAAATTGTAAATTGGGTGTAAAGTGCCACACACTTAAAACTTAATTTTCTCATAAAAAATTAGGTTGCAAGATAAGTTTTGTTGAATATTGACAAATGGATATAAAGTTTCATGCGTTGAGATGAAAAAGTTAAAATTAGTTCGATGAGTAGAATCGCAGATAAACATTATGGATGTTAGTTTCAACAAAACGTAAAAACGAATTTAACTTCAGTTCGCTCACTTTCACTTCGCCGAGACCACCTAATCTCGCTAATTTTCGAT
>JAHWFP010035523.1:11356-31384 GCA_023313725.1 Lithobius niger
TTTTTTTTCTACCATGAAACGATAGGTGTTAAAATGGGAAATGACTGTGAAATATAATGTTATGGATTTATTAAAATCAAATTTACAACAGCAATTAAATTACTGCAGTCAAGAATTTATAAGGTTGGGGAGGAGAATTTGTCACTTTTAAAAGTCCCTATTGAAACGTGTTACATTCATTCCTATTGGTTCCATCAGAGTTTTCACAGAGCGCTACGCCCAAATCTAAAGTAAACTAGATTACAACTAAGCTAAACCAAACAATAATTAAATACAAGCTAGTTTCATTTAGTTTAGTTTTAGGCTGAAAACCGAGTAGAAATTCCCACACAAAACTCATGGCGCCCTCTATAAACTCGGACGGAATGAATCTGAGACGTTTCAGAAGGGGTCTCAATCAAAAATTCTCCTCCCCAACCCTATAAATTCTTGCTGAAGTAAATTAATCAGCTGGAAGACTTGTTTGTTTTTACTCTGCTCTGAAAACACTTACCTTTATTTTGCTATTTTTGCTAAAATGTGCTTTATTCTGTATAAACTCCGAAAAAACTGTTGTGCTACCTACTGGCTCACCCATGAGGGTGACACTCCACACGCACAAGCTTGTTGCACCTTGGACTAACAGCTCTCTTCGAGATGGACGATTCACGTACGGCTACCTGTAAACTCGAGTGTGTTCCAACCTTCTGAAGCTGCGAGAGCAGCGCCACCGCAAATTCCGTCAGTGGCGTGTCATCTTAGACCACCTCACTCTTGTCACGCGAGTGACGTGAGTTAAACGGGAAAACCGGGGAAAACCTTTGGAAATAGTTTCGATCTCCCATGATGCAAGGTCGCGCTGCCAGTCCCCTAACAGTATCGGGCGCACGGGCTGTGTATGGCGGTAAAGGTAGGTGATTCGTCCGTGTGAAGAGAATTGTTAGTCCAAGGTTGCACCACCTCTCAGCCAAGTTACTTTTTCGACGATCACCACCATTTGTGCCTCTGTCAAGTGATTGTTGTTTTGAGACAACAGTGAATTATGGAATCCAGTGTTATTTGTCATCTGTGGACATAGTCTAACTCCGGGAGATCGTCATCCAGCTTGTTGGCATTGCCAATCCTCTGATTTTGAAACGCGACCTGTTGTGCATGATTTTAACCTAAGCCGGAGACGACTTCCTATCAAAGACAAAAGATCTACTGAAATAATGCAAACTTACAGCAATCCTCCAACGATCTCCCGTTTGTCCCTCCTGTGGATAAATGTCAGAAACAATGTCAGATAAAAACTAAAACCTTCCTTCAGTTGCTTCGATAATGAGGGAATTTCAAGCCACTATGAAATCGTTAGTTGACGAAAAATTGTTGACTTCCCCATGGGATCATGGGGCCAAGTCTCAGCACCTGGAGACGCCCTCTGTAACAACATCGGTCCTGGGTGAGCTGTCGATCGCAGCCAGCCTCCCCCGTGTAATGGCTTCATCGATGGTCTTCGTCTGCTTCCACCGATGTTACCGTTGGAGCTGACACCCGAGTTTTTTTCAGACACAGACCCCACATGATCTTTCTATCGAAAATTCCAAAAGTACAGTGGAAATCGAAACTGCCCCTTCTACACCCGTCTAGGCTGACTGGTTTAAACGCTCAGGCAGTCTGACGTATAAGTCCAAAAAGCAACGTAAATAGGTTTGCATCCGTATTTACTAAATAGGCTGACTGGTGTTTAACCTATCATGGTGCTAAACGTCAAGCCACAACCAAAAGTCCCCTCCCTTCAGACACCACGTCGCCCAATCACGAACCGTGCAATAGTGTACACAGTTGCCAGTGTCCAGAGACCAGCAGGCACTATCAGCCGACTGACCACACAAGAGACGCCCTTTCCCAGTATCGACCAACACCAACGACCTCTTGACAGCACCAACGCCAACACCAGAGACCCATTGTTATGTAAATAAATGCTTGAAAAGCGTGATATAGCTACGGCTTTTGTTCCCAACACCAAGCATAAGAGTGTACGTGCCCAACAACTGATGCCGGACTCCAAACAATGGACCCTCCGCAACACTCTTTCGAGAATAGAAGCCGATCTGCAAACCTTGTCGCCTTTAAAAAAAAAAAAGAGACAAAGCTTTGAAGAGTTAGTAGGGATGGCTTATTATCTTCCATCAAGTTTCTGCAAAGAAAGGCCGCCCCTCCCCCTACCTCCCTCCGATGGGTTTCCTGATGTGGAGCCACCAACAGAAACATGCAATTCAGAAAGTCTGTCCCGCTCCCCCGGCCTGTTGCCACAGCCTAGGATTCTCCACAGACCCTTCTAGCTCAGGGTAGAGTACTGCGGGAAGGAGAACACCTGATTAAAATCGTAAGAAACTCCCGCGGCACGATGCTTCAAAACGATACTTCTGTTTGGATCAGAAGGCTTCGCAGGACTATGGTCTCGTAATTTTACGACCTATGGACGTACTTGCAGAAGGACTAGCAATGGAGTATGATTCGTACCCGTCGGGCCAACTGGACTTCACCCCGTGCCACTCATACAATATGAGGCAGACGACACAATCCTACGCCCTTGCATCAGGGCCAACCACACGTAGACCTAGTTTATTCAGCGTCTAACGCAGCATGACATTTTTACTTGAAGACACTGCTCAAACATAGAGATTAAGGAATTCTTCTCCAGTGTAACATACTACTGAAGCAACCATTAAACTTACAAAGCTATTTACATTGCCTTTTGGACTTAAATGTCAGACTGCCTGAGTAGGGAATTTAACTCACGTTTGAAACCAAATGCTGAGGTCCTACCACTGAGCCATACTGATACAGCTTTGGTAGGTTTTCAGCGACGCTTTGCAGCCTGGAATCTTCCGTTGATATTAGCTAGCCTTTCCAAAGTACCCTACGAACCCATGAGGAAAACATCACTACCTTACCTAAAGTAGAAGAGAGTGTTTCTCATTGCCATGGCCTGTGTTGCGTGGCATTTGTTGCTAGAATTCTGTGGCTTCTGTGTGACATTTCAGGGCAATAACCCAGCGATCAGATGAGTGTGCTAGACTACTCAAACTGCAAAGCCTGGCGAATGTAATAGGCAAAGAGTCCAATGTCCTGTACGAGAATGCATCTAAACAGTGGAAAGTAATGAAGCAGTCAAAAGAAGGGGGCGGGCCAGTCCGTCTTAATTGCAAAGATGCCCCTCTTTGCTCTAATTGGATCATGCTGGGAATGCTGGGAATGTCCTCATCTGGCCGCACAAACCACAGGAAAAGTCGCTCAGTGGATTTGTGCTACGATCTGAAGGCATACGAGTCGTTCACTCAGTGCTTAGACATTCCCAAGGAAATTTGTGCCCATGAACTCAAGAGCCCTCTCAGTGTCATGGTCATTTGCCTCAAGGGTTCCACTGTCACAGATGATGTCTGTGTGCTCCTGGCGCCCAGATCTACATTCGTCAGCCAGTACTTCCGACACCTGGTATAAGGCCAAGACCTCTCTACCATGTGGGACCTTGCATAGTGTCCGGAATCACGGATGGTACAGGTTGGTGGTTTAGTACCGAGTATAATAGTTTTTTCTTGCTAACTAGGGTCAGGTTTAGCTGTCCCTCCTCTTTTTGGTCGAATTCAGCAAAAATAAAGAGGTTAGCATTTTGAGAGCATGGTGAAAACATAATTTTAGAACTAAAAATTGCTTTAACTTATCTGAACTCTTACCTTTATGGTAACCCAGAACCCCGCTTACAGCTGACACACGGGAGTCTTGGCAAAAAATTGAGTTGGCTGAGATGGTGCGCAACAGGCTCACGTGTAGAGGTTCATCCCGTGGGTAAGCAGGTAGATAGTACGAAATTTGTTTCGAAGTTTGGACAGAAAAAAAGCACATTTTAATGAAAATGGCAAAAATACTGCGCATTTTCGGATAGGTAAAAACAACTAAAACTACTTTTTGGTAAGATTGCGTTTGACCCAATTATAAAGCCTTGACCTAATTATAATTCCAGGATTCCCATTTGTCTAGAAACCTAAAAAAGTTAACAAAAGTGACAAAAATATAATCAGTCTTGTACAAGTGACTCCTTGTGTACTTGATTGAATTGTGGAGTTCAACGTCAAGATTAAGATTCATTCTAGAGCATGTATATGAGAAACTAGGCGATGACAGATGACCAAGAGTGATTACAAAATAAAACGGTTAACTGATGAATCAACAAATCTCTTTTCTTAAACCAATGAGAAATATTGTAGGCAACAAATTGTGGTGTGGCTAGAAACACATCTCAACACCTGCACTAAATAGCCATGTTTACTACTTGGTCTGACTCTCAACTGCATCAAATTCATGGATCTCACGTTTTATGTTGGTCCAAAAAAAAAACTACTACCGCAAATCGTGTATTAAAAGCCCAGTTAAAGCTAAAGCCCATCCCTAAAATGCTGTAACGTTAAAATCATGAAATAGTGGAGTTAAATCCCCCCCCCCAAATTGCCGTTTTTTTACGAGAAATTACCTAAAAGATACATGATGTGAATAAAGATAGTACTGCTTGCTATGTTTACTGGCCCCTTCTCCCTCCCTGTAGTGATAGTGGACTCTTCCTTTAGCTCCTAGCACCTGCACAAGGCCTGGGTATCTGTCACTCCTCCCTTCTTCACAGCAATTAAAAGGATATAAAAATTTGTCTTTCAGAGATCATTCAAAAGCCTCGAATTTTCTGCATTAGATGTCCAGAAAGGTTAGAAAATTGATAATGCTTGATTTAAAGCCCACCCCTCTATTTTTACCAAATTACCTGCATAGCCCATGGGCGTTTAATCTATGATTTACGGTATTTACAAAGTGAAAAAGATTGCAAAAACGTATTAAAATTCACTGGGAGCCCTGCAATTCCACAATAATTGTGCAAAGTCAGGAGAACATCTTTGTTGCCATTTGTTATTCTTACATCTTCAAAATAATATATGCTACGTTATTTTTTTTCATCTGCATCTAGTCTTTAAGTTTAGGAAAAATGTAAGCACTGGAACAAGTATGTTGAACATGTGCACTTTGGGCCTTCTTGTTCAACATATCTAGTCTTTTGCCCCTATCCACTTAAAATTCCACAGGCATCATTGCGGAGATTCGTTGAGTTGTTTTTTATACATATTGTTGCCACACTGCCCTTTTTAACCTTCAAAAGGTTTTAGCAGAAATGATAGCAAACACGTGCAAAATCTTATGCAGAATTTGAACTGGCAGTCTTCCTGCGGTTTTTCGACAACGTCAGCCAGAATGAAAGATTCAGTGTATTTTTTCTTACAGTTTTTGCAGTCGCTATTTGTTGTGAGGCACACAGGCTCTTGCCCATTGATTTGTGGTGCATTATTTTATCACCCTAGTTTTGTCGTAGCACCGTGTTATATAGACTGTTTAAATCTGATATATCCGCGCTTCACATTACCTTGAATAGTACAGAAACTCCAGTTATAGCATTCGGAGTCTTCTAACTGCAGCTTCATGTCTTTTGCAACGGAGTCGTTGCCCACAGTGGGTCAGCATTATACCATTCATCTCTTTAGCCAATGATGTATCGACGTCAGGCACACAGTGCGAGATGCAAGCTTAAAGGAGTCCACAACGTTAGCTCACAAAATCAGATGTAGTAGGTAGAACTTGCAGCCACCTTTACCACTGAAGCAGGTTGGAGCAGACAAGACTGACTGACTGCTATTTTTAAAATATTACGTCAGAAGATGTATAACTAAAGTGGTGCACAATAATTTCAGGAAAGCATACAGGGCAAAAAGATCATTTGACGATTGTCTTGTTATCTAGAAAACAAGCATATAAAAATTCTTGGATAAATAAAAAAGCAACTTGCATTACTGCAAATTCAAGTGTTCTTTTAAACTGCTTTTTACGTATTGAGTAATAATAAAATGGTAGTATTAACTTGCTATTGAATTTATGATTGTGCACCATTTTGGATTTTTATCGTTATTGACAAGAGCATCTTTCCTTTGTTATGAATCTTTTTTAGGGTCACCCGAGTTTTGGCTCTTCAGTCTAAAGCATGGCCTTCGCAGGAAAAGACCGCCGAAAAATTTGGGATATTTGACGCCATGAAGATGTACTTATTGACCTTTAAATATTAGTGTAAATTCTTGTCAAGGGTAACACATATTTCGACTAAAGTCGGATTAACGCATAAACCGTTTTCTTTTAAACATTCATTTATCAGATTTAAGGAAACTTTCAAATAGCTAGAGTTAAGCAGCTTCGGTATTCTTTACCAATATTTTTGGTTTTTGTAACATAAAACAAAAAATCCATGATTTACCAAGTCCATGAAATAGAACTAGTCAACAATAACAATAGGTATTTAAAGTATTTGAAGACCCAGATTTACATTTACAATTTATTTCCAGAATTTAAATCTCGTTGATTAAAACTTAAAATGAAATTAAGGAGGCAGTAACACTAGCCATACATATGACACCATTCTTGTGTCCAAAGTTGTGCCATGCAGTTGTGTGGGAGTTGCAACATTCCCTAAGTTCACCTCTAAACTGAAATTAGAGAACTGTAACCCAGATTGCAGTTACTTGCTGGATTCTGTGACGTAGCCATTAACAAAACAAAAGTCCAAAAAGAGTAGTTGTTTTAAAATATCCAATTTTCAAAGTCTGTTTGATGATGACTGAATCAAAAAATCCAGGTTGTTGCATTAGGGCCAAAAAAATAAACAGTCTTCTTTTTACAGGAATGTCTCGGAAAAATCCTATCATATAATCAGGCAAGAACAGTCAAAATCTTGTCAAAAGTATACCAAAACTATTTTAGCCAAAATTATACAGGGTTGGGGCACAAAAAACTGACGACCCAAGATTTTCTAAGCCAAACTTTTCTAGTTAGCACCCCTCAGAATCGGGAGAGGACAGAAATATTCGGTCTCATTAGATTTGATTTGTCCGATCCTGTTTCTGAAGGGTGCTAACTAAAAAAGTTGGACTTAGAAAATGTTGGGTCGCCAGTTTTTTGTGGACCACCCTGTACTTTTCAAAACGTACAAGCTTGCATGCCACTAATTATTATACATTAACTTTTACTTAAAATTTCTACTCGTAACACACAAGATCTCATGCAGTTTTTTAACTATTAAAAACAAAACTTGTTAACAAAACCAAAAACATTTGTTGCTCACACCCAAATTTTCACAAACTGGGGAAAAAAAAGTCATGCTCAGGGGTTTTCGTGGGTGCTCCTGTATTTTAAGCTAACTATTAAACATACTAAATTACTGCACTTTACCATTATACTATTGATGGTCGTGGAACGAGTCTGGGTGTTTTCACATGCTACTTTTTTTTTAACGAAACTTACCCTTCGTCTTACTTAATCTAATGATTCTTAAGTCGGGACCTGTAGACAAACACATTTTGATTTCACAAGTAATAATTTTAGCATGCCGTACCGAACTGGGCCGCGATTGCCAGCATGGTTCAACTCTGCATGGTTTACTTTATTTATGTGTGAATACCAGTAGGTGAACGTGCCATGCCATTCAACATGCTTCAAGCTCCCATTGGTGACAGAAGGAAAGTAGAAGTTGGGGGGGGGGGGGTAGGTAACAAAAGGAAAAGGCAAAGACCACTACGTGTTCCTGGATTTTAGGAGAACAGCACTAGCCATTGTTTCTTAGCTGGACATTGCCATTCTGCAGTACGGTACAGAATGGTTCGGCCACAACACACTTTGAATTATTATGTGTGAAATCACCATAAGAAACCAAAGTATTTGTTATAACTTATTTTAATATCTAAAATAAATGTGCTTATTATCAAAATCGGACCAAACTGAACACCACTGACTCCCGCTGAAATGATTCACTCACCAACCCAATTTTTTTCTGCCCAACTACCTTTTACTATAGGCAATGCATAATGAAATTTTCCATTTTAGACGGCTCAAAATAAGATTTTCATACTGGTGACAAGTTTTGCTGCGAGCAATCTTTACCTTTTAAAATCAACTGCCACCCCACTACGCTAGTCTTTTGTTTTTAAAACTGTTTCCAACTACGCAGAACTACACACAAGCATGCATATCTTTGTAAGTTTTACAAATTCTAAAGTTTTATCTGAAGTCTTTCGCAAACTAGCCAACATTTCCACCTTAGGTATGCATTTTTGAAGAGTTGAAAGTAATTAATTTGTAAAAGTAAATATGCCTTCACTCCCCCCCCCCCCACCCCCACACAAAATTAAAGAAAAGTCATTTATAGTAATTTTTTTAACCAATGATGTTCCAAAGGGGTTTGGAATTTAAAACATCTTTTTCAAACTTCTTGATGGGTTTAGTGAAGTATATATATTTTTTCTAATTCAACTTACAGGTTGCAAAAATAAATGCAGTTGTCTGAGCCAAGGTTACACTTGAGACAGGTTCGCCAACTCCCTCATGAACTTGTCTCAGTAGGCCTTGGTGGCAGTAAAAGTGAAAAATCTGCATATAGACGGTCTTTATAATTTTTTTCTTTTAGTGTCGTTCTGTTTAGTTGTAATAGGTTTGTACAAACCATTGTGTCCACCTGTACGCCTGGCATCGGGGAACACATCAACAAAATAAGTAACCAGTGAGACCAATCTCGTTGGCCTTGGAAGTGTGTTTAAAACTTATTTTGATGGTGTGGCATCTTTTCCACATTAGTTACTCCTGTGCTGTGCTTCATGAAGCGTAATTACTAAGACAGCAGAAAAACTATCTTGTAAAAGCAGAAAAGCAAATGCATGAAAGTTGCACATGTATTAAAAATGTATTATGTTAGGGGAAAGTTGCTCACTAAATATTGTATAGCTTTAAAAACATCGTTAATTTTCGTACTGTGAAACGCCATAATGTCAACAAAACTCGGAAAAAAATTACCGCACACTTTCACAATCAAGACAACAGCTTTCAGAGCACAAGCTTAACTGGAAGCAGACGAAGACACTGATTAGGTCAAATTACACGAGAGATCTACATCTCGGGTGTCTTGAATCTATTGCAATTCAAGGGCACGAGAAGAAAAATGTGCAATTAATGAACATTCCAGGCCCATCATTTCCTAGAGTGAAGCATTTAGTGAGCAACAATCTGGCAGATCGACTTCATTGTCAGTGGAGAAGAGGAACGAACGATTTAGGCCCGCAACACAAATATAGGAGGCAACGTTGCCAGCCAAATTCAAATACGATAGTTTGTCGAACTGGAGTGGAAAATGTAAAAAATCCTAGCTGTATCCTTGAGGCCCGAAGAAGTAAAAAATCCTAGCTGTATCCTTGAGGCCCGAAGAAGTAAAAAATCCCAGCTGTATCCTTGAGGCCCGAAGAAGATAGCAGCTCAAGCTATCGAAAATTCGCTTGACAAAGCAGTTGTCTTGATTGTGAAAATGTGCGGTAATTTTTTTCCGAGTTTTGTTGACATTGTATAGCGCAACACGATTTTCACTTCTGAAGCTAAACACAATCATGAGATGACAAGGTGATGTTGGTAGTAGATAGCTTTAAAATATGATGGCAGGAGAACTGAATTTTTCCGTAAAATTCTTGTACGTGGAAAAACATTAGTCCATAATCTTACATTTTCATGATGTTGCACCATCTACAGCCAGTAAGCACTGAACGTGGCACAATCTAAATCTGAACCGCTTTCTTTATTACCAACATGTAGCTTTGGCTTCAATAGACCCCTGATGTGGGTATTTGGAGAAGTATGTATCCTCTGTCTTAAAACAAATTTTTTTTGTGCATTTCTTTGGCACTGCAATAATTAACAAATCTTGAAACGAGATTTAACAGCATCTGAAAAGAACTACTGTTACACAATGACGTTATTCACTACCAATAAATAAAACCACCCCATATAGTAGGTGCTCTATACACCCAGCACCTTTTATTAATGCGAGTGTGTGTCATTTTTTTCAAAACACTCCTTTCTCTACTGCTGCTATTTTCAATAGATGATGCACCATTGATAAATGTTTCTCTGACCATTGGCACGTCATCCTTTTAACTGGCAAACCATTGTTCACATTCATTTGGCATGCAGCACCTATTTGTTTAGGTGTGTGCTCCTAATGTAAATATACACTTACAGTATTATGTACATATTACTCATAAATGCATATATTACTATTGCCATAGTGCTGTTTGTCTACTTGAGCTAATTGAACATTTCTTAGATATGTTGTTTTATACTGGGTCGAGTGCGCATTACGATGATGTATTTGTGTCGTGTTCAAAAGACTTTTCATCACGTCATGCTCGTGATGCGATACATTTAAACAAAAGGTTACATCCTGTTAGTTTGATCCGACACTATACAATTTATTTGGGTTTCGTACGGAAGCTCTACACGACAAAGATAATTTAAAAGAAATATCTAAGAAAAATATTAGTTTTACTTCTCTCGTTAAATACTTGCATGTATTTTGACAGCTTATTTCATTTAGAAAATAATGCTCATGCCCAATAATAACCCAAACTTTCCACGTAGCATGCTGATTCCGCAACCGAGGCACACCTCGCCCACACTACAAGCCACATTTCATTTCTAGATCAGTCAAAAATCAAAAATGGAATTCACAGTTTGATAACACACACTTAAAACATTATTTCTTAGGACAGAATAATGCTCCAAATATTTGTGGAACAAATGTCAAGAACTGAAAATTTCCTTACAACAGTTCTCATGTTACCCCAAATATAATCGTCCAGTTGCAAAGTCGCATTTAAATCTCGCTAAATGCTAAGCATCAACCCATTGCAACTTAGCACAAGAACAACATGTGATATCCTATTTATCTACCAATTCCAACATCTCATTGTTAAACATTTGTTTGGTAATTGCTACTCGATTTCGTCGAAAA
Source organism: Lithobius niger (assembly GCA_023313725.1). Lineage (NCBI taxonomy): Eukaryota > Metazoa > Arthropoda > Chilopoda > Lithobiomorpha > Lithobiidae > Lithobius > Lithobius niger. Next base: position 22,230 of record JAHWFP010035523.1, read on the forward strand.
AGGAAAATAAACTTGCCCCGTCGCTCTACTATAAACAATACACATTTTTTTCATAGCAGTGGAGCGCCCACAATTGTATAATCCAAAAACACTATGTTAATCCAATGTTTAATAATTATTTTTAAAAAGGTGCTGAGCGCTCAAAATAAAGCAATTAAAAGATAAATGTCACAAAAATGAATTAATATTGCGACAGATTTTATTCTGCGGAACGACACTGGCAAAATACAGAAACTCTTGCGCTGCATGCAATGAATATGATTCTCCTGTACAGTACGTACCGTACTACGTTTTTTTTAACGCTTGTATGTGAATTTCCAGGAGTATTCCAGGACTTCGGGCATTTTTAAAGTTTTCCAAGCAGTTTTGCAGGCCTGGAATTTCAGTTTTATTTTCCAGGACATTTCGACGTTTCCAAGTACTGGTACGAACCCTGGATGTTGGAATGAGTAGATGAAGTATATTGATACTATAAATACATTTGTTCACTGAAACAGCCCTGATCCATTGTTTCGTTAAAGGATTTTCTATTGCACATGTTAATACAAAGCTCATTCACAATGTTACCTGTTAAATTTGTTAAATAAAATATAAACCCATGTTACGCATATGTTTTACTGTGCCTTTTTAAAGTTTAATAAGTAGGCTAGTTTTAATTGTACCAGATCATTTTTACATACATTACGTAAATTGTACATTGCTGTCAAGGTTTCAATTTCAAATTTTTCACATTTGAAGTACAAAAATATTCCACAATAACTGTACAAAATCTGTTGAATATACAGAGTTTAAAATAAAGCGTTGATCCAAACAAAACTTGTCTTGCGTTACTTGTTTACTCGAATGTTAAAAGAATGCACGTTTACAATTACATGTCCAAGATCATTCAAAACTATCACCGCTAATGAGCAGTATTAGACCAGAGCAGAACATACAATTTCTTTTATACCCGCCAAACTGCAATGTTCTTCGGTAGAACATTTCTGTAAACCCATAATAAACTGGAATTTACAATTTGGAGCAACATGAACTCTGTAAACGGAAGGTACGTTGCTTTGTATTTACTTTGCTTGGAATTCTTTCATTTGTTTTGATATCCATTTGTGGCTTAAATTTGCATAAGTTTCAACTCATTTGGTTATACAATTAACTGAACAAAGCATTAGAGCTCGTACCCCCATACTCACAGCAGTGAAGGTACACAAATAAAAACGGAATAGAGTTCACTCGAACGCAACGAACTATAATTTGCACTCCAATTCCGGAGAACAAGGACTGTTTTTGCTCATTGGTTATGTCAGAAAGTGAAGGCAGTTTGTGTTTGAAATGTTCAATGTGTGTGTGTATGTTTATGTGCACTTAATTTGCGTGTTGTACAGGCTTTTTTTTAATATTTGTGTGTGTTTGTTGTTTTATATTTTAAGTATGTTTCCTGTGAGTGGCTATATGTGTATTTTGTATGCATTTATAATTTGTGAAACAAGCATACTCCTAATTAAGGCAGATTTTATTGCCTGTCTTTGTGTATGTATTTTTCATCCTTTGTAGGCGTTTTGCTGTTTACGGCGTCTGTTTGTATGCGTTTTAGATTTTCGTTCTGTTTCATGTGCGTGTGTATGTTGTATTTTGTGTGCGTATTTTATTTGTGTGAAGTATCCAACCGCTTTGTTTGATTAGTGATGTACATGAATACGTGTGCATGGAGACTGGAATGTCACAATCCTTGTTCCCTGGAATTGGAGTTCAAATTATGGTTCGTTGTGTTTGAGTGAACTCTAATCCGTTTTTATTCGTGTACCTTCACAGCTGTGAGTATGGGGATACGAGCTCTAATGCGTTTTTCTAAACGGCAAAGCCGATTTTTGTTCAGTTAATTTGTTGGCTTTTTTCACTTCCGTTTTATTGTAATTGCTACGGTATGTCCACTGTACACTCAATTTTGTTTGCGAAAAAACAAAACATTAGAAATGCGTATTTCTGTTCAGGTTCTGCCCAAGCATTATCCCGTGTTTGTTATTTGATGGGAACACACTAGGTGTGTCAACAGTAACAGCATGCATCAGCTGATGGGTAGTTGATTCTGCATTGTTGCAAGCAGATGCAGTATTATGGCAAACAATCGCAGAAACAATTCAACTAGCTTCCCGAAGCCTGCATTCAAGAAGTAAATAAATCATTCACTCATGTCGGCCGTCCAATTCTGAGGCCTTAAGCCTCACAATTATAGACGTTGCAACATCAGATTTAAAACTGAAAGATTAAAACGAAAACCAAGGCAGTTTCATTTTGGTTCTCGAGAACGATTGAATATATTTAATGGAGCCGCAGCCCAAAGCTACCACGACAATGTTACTTTCCCCGTGCCTGAGCATCGTTGCATCTTGTTTGAGTGAGCTACAATTCGATCTTGTGCGCCTCGCCTATTGTTGCCCCATTGTTACATGTTGCAGCATTGCATTCTGGGCCCCCGACTGTCCAGTTTTTAATTCTCGTGCACAAACAAACTCTAATAAGCACTGCCTGCCGTCCGTGCTAATAACCTTTATTTTTCTCACATCATTACAACGAAGTTGCTAGCTTACCGAGATGTGGGGCAAAATGATGCAAGACCCTTTAGTCCTATCCGTCGTAAAATTACCATTCATTCCTCCATTACCCGAGCTCCCGGCCATTTCACTTCACCTACCAAGATGGATCGTCGAAAAAGAAGAAGGCCACTCTTGGCAGCAGAGGTGGAAAAACTCATTCAAAAAGGCACCATACGACGAACAGTGCTGGGAGCCCTATGCCTGTACAGTCCAGTCAAGATAATTCCAAAGAAAGGCTCATTTTCAATTTACAATTCCTAATCACAAGAAAGAGGACTTCAAAATGGAAATACTGACAACAGTGAACGAAATCTTCCTGAAAGGCGACTTCACGACTTATAGATTTCAGGGATGCTTACCTGCACATTCCCCTCAACCTGTTGGTTTTCCACCTCTTCCGCTTTGTATCACAGGGATCAGTATTCCACTTCAAACTCCTCCTGTTTGGACTCAGCGTGGCCCTTCACGTCAATGATGAAACCAGCCCTAGCAATGCTGCATCACCGGAGCCCGAGAGTACATGCCTATTTGGACGACTGGTTGACAAGGAACAACAGATTCAGCAAACTGGAAACCGAAACCTTCCATTGTTATCAACACCTCTCGGAAATGGGGTTGGGGATAAAAACAAAGAAATCCCACCTCTTACCAGCAAAGAGATTTGTGTTCTTAGGAGCCTTCTTCAACACGAAGACAACCACAGTCCAACCGTCATATTGCAGGTCGACTGCAATCATGTCCACCATCATTAAGCTGCTTCGAAGTAAGGAAAAAAGTTAGCGACAAGACCTTTTCAGAAGAAAATGGTCCCCCTTATGAATATGGCAAGCCCTTTGTATGGCAACATCGATCGAATAGTGCGCCAAGTTTGACAAGCTGCGGGAGAAGAGCTTGGTATTGATATATAAATCAGTGGTAGCGTGTGTTCTGGTTTAAGCTTGTGAGAGAGCGCTTTTTTTGAATTTTCGTTTGTGCTTCAAAAAGCCACAGTAAACACCGCTTGCGGGTTTTTCCCGTCATAAACCTGCTATCAAAACCATCAACAACAGCTCGCAAACTCAGCCGGGTCATTGGTCAACTGGACTCAGTGGACTAGCACCTTAGGGATCTTGGGATAGTCAGACCAGCACAATGGTTCAGGAAGGAGATGTGGAATCCATGAACATCAGGGGACGATAACATTCCCTTACAAGATGTCCCAATCCAGGACTTCCTTTGGTGGTCTCGCCCACGGAACATCAGCGAATGCATACCTGTCCACTACTCGACCCCAACCTGCTCATCTTCAGGGATGCATCCAAAAGGGGCTGGGACCCACATGTGGCACTGTCGGTCAATGGCAGGAACTTTGACACAACAGGAGTCCCTACTGCATATAATATGGTTGGAGATCGGAGCCATTGGTCACTCAGTTCTATGCTGGCAACGGGAACAGAGATCGAAGGAACTAATGGTCACGAGCAACAATACATCTGCTGTTCCGTACATCAAGAGAAGAGGAGGGATTAAGTCCTTCACATTGCATATTGAAATGTCTGCATTATTCACAATTTGTCAAAATTTTATATAAAAACAAAAGCGGTCTGCCCAGTGTTCCCGATATAATACGTTTAGCCATGGAGGAATACAATTTATGCAAGTCGTTAATTAGCTTTCCTATGTTGTTCAAACGTACATGAAAAGAAATCCGTTGTAGCTCCGGGGACTGCAGTAAAGACCAGTGTACGGGCCATCTTAACGAAAAAATTCATGCCACCATGTGGCCGGGAATTGAACCCAAGTCTTCTGATTAACACTCGACTGCGTTAACCATGGTAACTTAGTAGTTAAAGCTGTAAACACGATACCTGTATTCGATGCCCAACCACATAAGTGAATTTTTTCACCTTGGTGGCCAGCACACTGGTCTTTACAGCAGTCCCCCGGATGCTACGACAAATTTATTTATCTTCTCACTGCAGTTTCCTTTGTCTGCAAGTAGGGATGGGTCGGTTTCATTTTTTTGATATCGGTTCCGGTTTCGGTTTTCACACCCAAAAAACCTCGGTTTCGGTTTCGGTATCGGTTTTTGCCACCATCCACCCCAACCAGATTTTCCTAATTTTTTTTCTTGCAACAGTTTTATTACTAGCTTCAACTTATTCTTGCTTTCACTTTCAGCAGCGTCATAGACCATGGGTATAGCTGTGGCACCATTTTCCTCTACTATTTTCGTTTTAATAGCTAGAAGCTTTGCTGTCATTTATACATAGAAACTGATAATTATTAAATAAAATGTAAAACAACAAATTATTTTTTGATTTTTGAGCACCGTACGAAAAACCGTCACAAAATCCGAATCGGTTTCGGTGTCGGTTTTCAGTAAAAACCGAAGATTCGGTTTCGGTTACCGACCCATCCATATCTGCAAGTAAGAACAATGTCAAACCATATGAACACAGCATTAAACTAAAGGTTTAACATGGTCAAACTATATTAACATTATGGTAGTAAAACCTAACAGAACAGTTCGTATTCATTCCTGTTTGACCTCAGTTTAGTCAAACCTTACCTCTAAACATCATTAACGACGACATTTTAAAGGGCTATACCTGGTTTAACGTTAAGTCATCCATGTAAAAATATTTTGATGTGTAATAGGCCTAGCTATAGTTTTTTTTTTTTTTACTTTTTAAACCACATTTGATTATACGCTTTATTGGGCTGTTAATAGAGGTGCACCGAAATCGGTCTTTCGGTCCGAAATCGAATGCACTGAAATCGGTCTTTTTTGGCTGCATTGATCATTGAATCAGTTTTAGGCAGCAGATGTTAAAACATCGGATATCCATAATTTTATTAAACCATTTAACTTCTGGGTGTTAAATTTTAGGCCTACAGAAATTTTAAATTTTATTGTGAATCCTCTCAATTTGTTTTGACTCCATGAAAAATGTAATTTAGTTTCACTTTACTTTTTTACACGTCGGACCACAAGATATTGGAATCGGATATCAGCCTATGTTTTTCAACATCGAAATTGGTATTTTAGCACATTGGTGCATCCTTAGCTGTTAAATTTGGTGAAGTTTAATAAATTTGAAGTAGTTCCGAAAAAGTCAATTCACTAAAAAATCACGCACATTTCCACAAACTAAACACTTACTCCTATGTCCAGCAAATTTTCGACAACTAACATTCCCATGCAATGACTGTAAGGCAGTATATATTGGCGAGACCAGAAAAGGAGTACGAGTGAGACTGGCACAACACATGGCAAATGTGAGAAATAAGAAGGACAACGGAGTAGCAGTGCATTGCATGGAGACACGACATACAATTTATTGGGAAAAAACCAGAACGCTTTAGAGCTCAAACTCAGCAAGAGATAAACATCTTAGGTGCCTGGAATCAGTAGCAATTAAACAACATGAATTGCATAAAAATCCACTGATGAACATTCATGGACCATCAAATCCTAACGTGAGCCACCTGGTTAACGGTGAACTGGAAAGAGAATTGAGTAGGCGATGGGATTGGGGGCGATGAGCAAGCAGAAGGCAGACATGCAACGGCCCGAAAAATGTAGTAGGCCACGATTACCGGCGAGTTCGAAAACGGCACTTGTAAACAACATTGAAGCAAGATGTGATCAGGGACTAAATCAACCTTAAAAGCCTGATGATGACAACAGTTAGTTGTCGAAAATTTGCTGGACATAGGAGTAAGTGTCTAGTTTGTGGAAATGTGCGTGATTTTTTAGTGTATTGACTTTTTCGGAATTTCATCATGTTCCACAGTACGAACCTCTCAACGAAGTTTTTCGTGAAATTTGAAGTAGTCTAGTTTGAAGTTAAATAAGGTGAAAACTTTTTATCCGGAAGTTGTTGAATCGTGATTTTTTACTGCTATAAAGGAACTGTATGCGGGACAGTGGCCTGATGGTTACCATTACCGTCTTGTGACTGTTACATAGATAAATAACCAAATTTACTTCCCAAATAAAGCAATTACTCTCTTACCATAGGCCTATTAACCTGAATATAAGCATTGTCAAATGTAAGATGCGTAGCTTTTTTGGACTCGCATATTCCAAAAAAATAAACGAGTAAGACTATCAGTCGGGCGACTTCAGCAAGGCTTTCATAAGGCTGGGTGTTAAATTTTGTTAGTTTGTAAACTAGCAAATTAACCTGTTACTGGAGTTGAAGCACAACATTTTAATAACGTCTTCGATTTTCGACTGCTTACTGAGACCATTTTTAAAATTTATTTAGTGTTTGTTAAATAATCTAACAACTATTTGAGCAATTGGCCTGTCATTAGCACCATAGGTTAGCTCTCAAAAGAACCATTCGAATGGTGTATTCAAACATCAAAAACCAAAATTTAGCCAAGTTATGGATTTGCACGCATTGGAAAAACGTACCCCTTATTATTTGGGGTAATACGGTATTTGAGTGTAATTCGGTGTTGTTGAACAAGCATTAGCCTGACTTGCAACAGGATGGCAAGATTTTGCATCAAATTGCTTCCAGAAATGAAAATATCAGAAGCATAATTGCTTATTCTTTTTTGAAAAAAAGTCCAATTTGTGAAATTTTCTCGAGAAGGGATGTTTGTATTATTGAGGTTCTACTGTAGATACAAACTATTTGTAATATTGCATTTACGTTAACATAACCCCCAACCAGCATATTGTTGCATATGTGGTAAGAGAAAATTCTGAGTTTACAGCAAAGTTGAGATATGTATTTCAAATTAGTCTAAAAAGTCGTAACAAGCATGAAAATTCAGCCCTTGTGTTATTACATGAGGCTGAACCAAACAACAATTTTTCAGCTGAACCGAACCGAACAAACCTTAAATGATCCGAACACTTCTGAATCAAACAAAAATGTACCAAATCAATCAATGTATAAATTTTAACCAGCTCCTTTCACAAGGATTCATATATTAATCGAAGTACCAGTTTCTTAACGAATATTCCCCATGGAAAGTGCAAGGATGTGGAATCTTAGTTTAAGTATAAAGAAATCTCATCTGCATTTACGTTTTTCCTCATCACTTCTGAACAGCTAGAGCTAGGAACTTGTGGTTTGGACCAAAAGAAAGCTGGTGAAAAAACCTTCAAAATGGTGCATTCAAACCTCAAAATCCATCACTTAGAAGTGGAAATAAGTTTGGTTTGGTATCTGTCTATTGAAAGACCAAACACCGAATCGAACTGCACACCCTCAGTTCGATTTGTTCGGCTCAGTATGTTCAGCCATAGTATAAAATCAAAGCCATTTTGGTCCTTTGCTCATAGGAGACTGTACTCCTAACACTGATTTGAACTACGTAAAAGTAAAACTAGAAAAGTGCTGATGTTGGTGTTGGACACTGCCTTTTGTTTGGCTATATCAGTAGCAAACTAGCTTCGATTTTTGGCACCAGATGTTAAGTTTAGAAAAGCCACAATTTTAACAAGACATTTTACGACCATTTGCTATACAGTTAATACACACGGATACTAAATTTGAAGCTACAAAAAATGTCAGGTTTAATTTGAAAAGTCCTGTATGATTTTTGACTTAACGAAGAATGTAACTTGTTTTCACTAGATATCAAAGTCATACATCAGCTGTTGTTTTCTCAACATTGAAATCGAACATCATAATGGCACGAGTGCACCCAACACAACGTACAAGACTTTTCCAGTTATTAGTTCAATCAAGAATTTATAGACCCCTATAAATTCTTGGTTCAATTAACATCCAAGTCATAGTTTACATATTTGCATCCACACATTTTAATGTAAACTAGGTTTCTGCAGAAAAATGATACATGGTTCTGTTTTCACATTAATAAAACACATTTTCACATATTTTGTTTGCATTATAACGTCCACATTTACTGCAGCAACTTCTACGGATCTTCCAACAACTGCAAAAAAAAAACTTGCTTCAATTACACACTAGCACTTTTACAACATTATCTTTCATCATAGATCTAATACTGTACTTACAAAATGTACAAAATAACCAATAATTAGAAGGATATTCGAGTCAACTGCATAAACAAATTACATCACATCATCGTATATTAGCATCTGGCGTTCACGAAAAGACATTCCCCATTCTCTGTCTGGAGTCTCGGCTACAAGAACCACATCCTCAGTCTTTCGAGATTCTGCTTCATGAAACAGGAAATGAACAGGGTTTTCGTCTTCATAAGCTGGCAGAAGCTGCGTAAGTTTTTTCTGTGCACGGGTGTTTGGACCTCGATAGTCAGGTGATAGGTTAGTGGGATCACCACAAAATGGTGCTGTTTTGCCATCCAACTCCTCCGCTGCAGGTGCCAAGCCGTGGCGCGCTACGTCACTGGCAACAGTCTTGGTACAAAAGTTGAGAGCGGGAAATTTTGTTGTGTTCAAAGTGGGACTTGGACGCTTCCCTCTGAAACAAAGACACTAGCTTTTAAAACTATGAACACGTAGTGGCACTGTTGTGTGAAAAAGATCGTTGCAGTTTATATTGTGTAATCAACAACTTGAACAATTACCGAAATAAAAACATCCGCACATTTTCACAACATAGACAAACA
>JAHWFP010035524.1:5984-40318 GCA_023313725.1 Lithobius niger
CCCCCCCCCCCCCCCCCGACCACATTTACCCATCCTCGCTTAAACTACACACAAAAAAAAACAGTCTCTGCACTTTCGATTGAGGAAACTCCCTCAGTAGAATGTCAACAAAATTAAATTCGACGAAATTTTAATTTTAAATATATCTTAAATTTTAAATGTCGTGTTGTAATGTTGTACTATACTGGGTGTTAAAATTTACTCCTCCGAATTATTCTAAACTATAAACTAGCACGTGATTCCAAGTAGATATTTCTTTTCCCCGAGCCACTCGAGCCCCACGATGGCGACTGGGACCCCGTTGAGCGTTTTCCTCAACAGATGGCGGCAGCATGCTGCGATCGTTGCGTGCCGTCTTTCGTGATTCAGTCCTTGCCTTTATCGACACTGTGGTTTCGTTTTCTGGTTTCTGTTTCGTTTTAAGGCTATCGTGGCTTTCATCACTGGGTTGGTGCTGCCATCTGCCAGCAGATTGTTCAAGTAACTCGTACGTGTCGCGTCTGATAGACGAAGAAAGACTAGCACAGCCAGAGAATGTCTCTGACAAAGATATCTATCTATCTTATACATACAGTATAATGTCGGACTCTGACTGTGGCATGCGAGGGAGGGTGGGGAGTGGAGGAGGGTGGGAATCGAGGCTTCATTGCCACTGTTCGTTTCACAAAATGCACTTTTTGTTAAATAAAAAGGGCCTCTTGTGCCTACATTCGCTGGTGTGGCAGTGTCAGAGAAAAGGCCTAGAGGCCTGTAAAAAAGGCCTAAAATCGCTAGAGAAGGCAAAAAATGGGGCCAAAATTGCTAAGGAAGGGTCACAAAAGGCCAAAAAAAAAAAGAAAGGGATAAAAATAAGAACCTCATTATAAATGTCAATTAAAACTTTCTGTGCACGCTTACTAAAAGTTGCTCCTGCGTCAAACTTTGAAACCGTTTAGTTTCGCCCAGAATTGACATAGACCAACGAAATTCGCAGGGCCGTTTTTATGGTGGGGTGCTGGGGGGGGTCACCCCCCCCCCCCCCCCCCCAAGTTTGGCCAGTTGGGAAATCAGTCGACAAAATTACATAATTTTTGGATGGTCGGCAAATCATTCGGAAAAATTACATAATTTTTTTGCTAGATGGAAAATTATGTCCGTAAATTTGGTATTGATTGGGGTCGTGTCATAACTGTTTCACTGAAGTAAAAGTTTTAACCTCAGTCGAACCGCTTATCCTCCACAGCATGGCCAGTTGTTAATGTTGTTGGGACTTTTTTCCCTCACCGTGAGATCAAAATAATGAACCGAGTTTCAAGTTTTATACCTTAAAACGTAGACAGGGACAAGGCATAGCTCATTGGAACGCTATTTTAATGTGGATACATTCTCGGTGTGTTGTTGTTCTTCGTGTTGGGGATAATTGCTTTTACCAGTGAACCGATTTTTAACTTTTTAAGCTTAAAACGTGTAGGTATTAACAAGATCCAGGGCCGTTTGAACGGTATTTTATTGTCTGATTTATCTCAAAAGCCGCGTTCATCCCAATAACCTCGTACCAAAATTCTAGTTATTTAAGTTATTTCAATTATTATGAATCATCAATTTTTATCCGTGTACATTTTAACAAGTGAAAATTCAATCATATATTCCCCTTTTTTAGGGCACACTTGACGTTTTTGTTTGTAATACGTGTTAGTGCTATCCTGGTGGTCTATACGTCTTTTTTTCTTGCATCTGTTCCTTAGTGCGTCAATTTATTAATACTAATTTATCTACTGAATCAGTAAGACCACTTAAGGTAGAAGCTCACAAATTCGCTTTATCGCAGTTGGCTTTCAATACAATATAGTTGGCACGGTTTTTCGTTGGATTTCGTCTGGAGTGTGCACTACAAATAAATGTGAAGAAATAAACAAGCAGGCTACAAGTTCGTAGTGCAAGGAAACGCGGCGTCATACAGTTAGTTTCCTGCAAACATAATGTGGAACAAACTATAGTTGTAGCCATTTTGAAATATTCGGCCGTTACCTATAGACTCTTTCAGCTTCACTGTGTAATCATACTATACAGTAAAATAACTGTTGACTGTACGTCATTAGCATCGGTAACATCGGTGACGCACGTAGATGCAAGAATGACTGACAACAAGCATGGTTTCAACTATACTGTAATGCTTTATTAAATGATATCAAAAACCAAAACTCGTAAAAGGGCCGCCAAGTTCCGAATGGTTCGGCCCTTCAAAGGAGTGATATCAACACACCAAAACATTCGCCAAGTTAATCGACCTGCTTAATAGTTCGAAGGTTAAATGAAAACTAGAACATTGCTACTTTGGGTAGCAATGTTAAAGTTTTCATTTAACGTCCAAAGTATTATTCGGTGCGATTAAGTTGGCGAATGTTTTGGTGTGTTGATATCACTCCTTTGAATGGGCCGAACCATTCAGAACTTGGCGGCCCTTTTACGACTTTTGGTTTTTGATATGATATCAGTCCTTTTCTTTTAAATTGTGTATTAGACTCAACTCCACTACCGTGCAGATGTGTAATAAAGTGGCACGTCAACAAGAAATCGGTTTTCCACAATTTGATACTACATTTTGCCTATAGGCCGAACCATTCTCAACTTGGTCACCTGTTTATAGGTTTTTTGTTTGGTTTTAATTTTGTTGTAATTTGTTTTATTTCTTTAGTTTTGGCGTGTTGCTATCACTCCCTTGAAGTGCCAAACCACTCTCAACTTGGTGGCCTCTTCACCAGTTTTTGTTTATTTTGCTTTGTTTTTAGAATTGGTTTATGTTTCGTGAATTGGACGAAAATACAATTTCTTTGGCAACGTTGTTTAGATTTATCGTGCTACACGAGTGTGTGTCTAGGCACGCACGTCAGTATACACGTTGTCATTGTCCGAACTTTGGCTGTCCAATAACAGACGATGCCGACAATACTAACAATGGTTATAACAATGTTTTCGTACTTCCACGCCATCCTCGTTACACCCCTAGGCTCCAAACCATAAAAGGTACGCAGTTCGTATCGTACTGTAGCCATTCGTCCAATTTCATAGCTGGAAGCCGTCCCGTTATCTCGGTATCATGAATAATCACCCTATGGAAATTAACATGGGGATGAGCGGACTAGAATTAGCTAGCTAGTTTTCAACGTTATTGAGGGTCAGATTTTGCATTGAAAGCAGCTTAGCTGGCATTCCTACACGAGTTAGTTTTTTTCAGGTGGGTCATTGCTCTTGATTTCAACACATTGTAAGCTTTTGTACCACATTATTTTTCCACAAGTACCTGAAATGTGCCCAACTATGCTTCAAGATATAAGACACTGGAGCTATGGCGCCGCGCTACAATGGTTTACAACCTCGTCAATTGAATTGATGTGATGTTTGTTGTGATGATTGTTGTCTAACTTGGCGCGACACACTAGCGTGTGTCTAGATATTATAGTTAAATGCAAAGGTGCACGCATCAGGCGTAAACGCCAGAATCGTGTAGGAAATTAAGCTCACCATTTTTGGGAAAAAACTCAAACTGCCGCAGAGCTAACAGTTTTATTTAGAGACGTGCGACTCTGTTCTTCGGAGGCGGCGTTAAGTCAATTTTTTTTTGTTTTTTTGTTAGATGAGTGCGCCGTAAATACAGCTGTGTTCCTTAAAAAGAGGTGTGCGCTGTACAAATTCAGCTAGATAAATAAGTCACACTTTTTCGCTGCAGTGTAAATAGAGGCACCGATATTTCTAGGACAGTGGCGATTTTCGACAACTTAAACTTTCATACCTCACAATCAACATTTCTCACGCAATACTCATGAAGGTGTTCACCTATAGATCACCGTTAATTATCTTAACAAGTAACCAGTTATTTTTTTTTTAATATTTGTAACCTATAGGCACCATAGGCACAACACACAGAACGAGATAAAACAAAACAGACTGGCTACTTATATTTCGGGATGAAGATCCTCAGGTCTCATTTTTCAAAGGAAAAAAGGTAATAACATCGACGACGTTGCACGTGTCCGAATCCACCTAAATAAAGTACCTTCGTCGGCCCTCCCACCTGGATAAACTGTCCTTGCCCGCTGTGCAGGCAGTATTTACTCTGCCAGCATCTTATCAAAACACTTTTCTAAAACTACAACCTCTGAAAAAGTCAAGAAGAATGCCCACGAGATTCATTCTCGCGAGATTCGAGCACCCTCCACCTCCTGGGCTGCTTATAACTCCATTCGTATAAGGGAAATCCTCCAAGCTGCTTCCTGGAAAAACGACGAGATCTTTCACCTCGTACAACCCGAGACAGGATCTCCCAAGCTGCTACTCAGACCTCTCTCCGTACACCAGAAGATCCTACGCAACCGCAAGGATCCCACCAGCTCCCGGGAGGCGACACCGAAAACTGTCCACCATCCTGGTTGTCGAAGTCTGAACAATACAAATTCTTGTTGCCATTATCCGTGCCCCCGGACTATCAAGATGGCGTCCAATCTGCGCTTGAGCGGCACTTAAGGTACCTGGATCCTGCCATCGAAGGGTATGTTGGTGCTGAAGAAGAAGTGAAGGTTTCTAATACTGTCAGAATATTTCGTCTTAACCTGGCCCAGACAGTAATCAGTGGTGTAGTCGTAAAAACAAAATAGTGGCGGAGCTATGGAGAGGAAATGGGGGGAGGGGGGGGGGGGGCTACAGCTCCCAATCAGCTCACACACGCGTTTGACTTGCACCGCTTAAATTCGGAAAGAAATAATATGAAAGATGCTTGGTCCACTTTTACTGATTGTTTGTCTTCCCTGTTTAACAGTTTTGCTACATTCTGTCATGTTTATTAACACTGAAAACGCTGTTTTTCTGTTGGTGTACGGGCAAAATAGTAGATTATATGCAGACATAATATTAAACAAGATAGTAGCCTACAACTGCTAGAGAGTAAATCTTGAATTGGTGATGGCAGCTCGCAAACACAACGGACACTGCATCGAGTCTGAAAATAAGTAAATTAAGAAAAATATCTCACGAGCCTGCTCTTGTCGAGAATAAGTGCCGGATCGCCACTCCACCTTAAAAAAAAGTAACGGAGCGCCACTCCTGCATGACTGCACCACTGACAGTATTGCGAATGGTTAAATAATGGTTAGGGATTCAGAGATAAAAACAGATGTACGTACGTACGTAGGTTGTGGAATAGGAAATCACGTGTTCTTTCTTTTGTTTTGTTTTTATAATATTATCACCACTTTTCTTGAAGGAAATTCGATCCCCCCCCCCCTCCTACTGTAATGGCCACCCACACTCTTAGGAGTCAGTATTTGCACAAAAGATTAAGGAATTCTCATAGAACAACGCTTGGAGATCTCACGTGATGCGCATTTGCTGCAATCTTCTTGCACTGATAACGTTCAGCCTCTAGCCATCCAGATGGAAATTACCCGACTCGGAATATCAATAGATATCAAGATATTTATGTTGACCTGGCAACACCGGTGGAGGTAAGACCCTACTGGCGTCGTCTACTTCCCTTGTAAAATCCAAGCTGCAGCACTGATTGTAATTTTTTTACGACTTGGGGTTGTGGCTTGCAGCTGGGCATTTAGCGGAAATTACATTTTTTTACGAGGGAACTGTGTGTGATGGCCTCTGTTGAGTGCTTGACTAAATACGCGTTCGCCCTTATTGATTTGTCGTATCCTTGCGCATATCATGTTTGTGGAAGTTCGTGTTTGGAAATTTAGTATCTATTTTATCGTCCTTTTTTTTATATTGAATAAATATTGAGACTTTATTCATACAGTGTTGCCGAAAGTCAATGAAGTTCTTGCGTGACTACACATTTGGTATTAAAATAGATACAGTTTAGCGGGCAGTTGTAGATTGAGAAACTTAAAACGTTACCTGTCTGGCAAGGTTCACAAGAATATAAATGTGGCACTATGTTAATTTTCGGCTATGATTTCCAGATCTTCGTCACCTAAAAACAATGATATGACATGTATGTACATTTACATGTTCAATAAAATTACTATAAGAAAGGTCACGCGACCAAAATGCTTCCAAAAAATATGCTGCATGAATTAAAATTGGGAACCAGTTCCCACAGTCAACTGTCAACAATCCACCATCTTGGAATAAGACAGTGGCACTTCATTCAACTCTCATTCCAAGATGGTGAATTGTTGACAGTTGACTGTTGGGACTGGTTCCCAATTTTAATTCATATATCATATTTTTGGATGCATTTTGGTCACGTGACCTTTCAGGGCCGGCTGAAGACAATATGGGGCCCTACGCGGATTCAGTAAATGGGGCCCCCAGCGTAATAATTGTATCATTTAAAGCATTTTTTGCCGATTTTTTTCATTCGTGTTCGATTCAAATTATTAAACAAACTTTTTTCGTGCGGTCCAAGCTTCACTTTTTTTCATTACCAAGAATGTGAATCACAAATACAGTAAATAAAGTTACAAAAATGACAAATTAAAGCCGCGAAAACGGAAAAAAAAAACAGCAAACAAATTCGTTGCTAACTATAACAGCAAACTAATCCATGTAAAGAAACAAAAAACATTTCCCAGAGTGGTAAAGAAAAGTAAAAGAAAAAAAAAGAAGGTAGAGGAGAAAAAGGGGGGGGGCGGGGCACGAGAAAGGAATAGCCATTTCACCGTTTCACGTATCTCATTTCCTATCAAACTGCCACCTACTGGCAAAAATGCCTGACGCAACAACTAGTTTTGATTTTGCATGGGTGGCACAACGCTTCGACCAATCGACCCACATCATTCCCAAAGTTTCAAAGCACTACCACAGATTCTCACCACGTTTTCTCCTTACTTTGACATAGTATGAAGGATTTGTAATCAATGTGAATCTGCCTTCTCGCTATAGTGAGATTAGTGCTCCCGTGCGGGGGCCCTTTTAAACAGGAGGCCCTACGCGGCTGCGTTGCTCGCGTGCCCATTGAGCCGGCACTGGACCTTTATGAACGTTATTTTATTGCATTGCATATGTCATATCATCGTTTTAAGGTGACCAAGACCTGAAAATCATAGCCGAAAATTAAAATCGGTGCAACATTTGTGTTCTTGAGGGCCTTGCCAGTTAGGGGACGTTTTAGTTTGTTAATGTTCAACTACCCACCAACTAATCTTGTAATAACTACAGAATATGTTCAGCCATCGCCATTAAGCCTCAATACCCCTCCACTCTGTTGAGTCCATCTTAAGCGGAGGGACCAATAGCTTACTTGTGCGAGGGCATTGAATATAAGCTGGGTGACGAATACAATAAGACGACTAACGCAGCAGACGTTAAGCATTAAGACATTGGTGGTGATAATACAAGATGCATTAATCAAGGAAAGACAGAAAACACAACAGCTCTGACTGGGACTCGAACCCAGGACTGCTTCGTTAACGAATTATCTTGTCATTTATTATTTGAGAGAAAACTTGCATTCGTAATTTAAACTTTTCACAGTCTGCTGTTTGGTGGTCACACTGCACACAGGCTCTTAAGTAAATGTAAATCTGAAAAAAAAACCCACAAGGGTGAAAAGGACTCGCCAAGTTTCAACCAGCCAAAGTAGTGATATCAGAAGAAAAATGGCTGCCACCAAGTTGCTACGTGGTGCACCAACCCTAAACGAAAAGTGTTCCTCTTAACAAGTAGTGATATCACCCTGGCCAATGAATAACCGCCAAGCTAATCCCACCGACTATTACATCAAAGGTTAAATGAAAAACCTGACCACTGCTACAAGTTTGTCATTTAACGTCTGAAGTAATAGTTGTTGGGATTAGCTTGTCGGTTGTTCGGTGGTGGTGGTGGTGGTGGTGGGGGGGGGGGGTCATATCACTACTTGTAAAGGGAAACACTTTTCAGTTAGGGTTGGTACACCATGTAGCAACTCGGTGGCAGCCATGTTATCCAGCATTTCCCTTATTTATTTTTGTTTGTTTGTTGATTTTTCTTACCTCTGGGGTTGTTCCACTAGAGGGTTGTTGATTATTTGGCGACTTGTGAACGCTTATCAAGCAACATAGAACCACCGAAATTAAGCTCACCAATACTTCTGCATTGTGGTACATGTAATCACCACTTCAGCCATTTTGTAGTTTTTGAAAGCATTTTTGTGACTCTGAATTTAAAACAGCGGGGGTGACAGACAGCCCAGTTGACCGCAAAGCTCGAACCTTATGGATTCACGAAAAGGACATGAATGCTGGGGTATACAACGGCCTCCATAGAGGCACTAAGTCTTTTGGATTATTAATTAAAGTAGCTGTGCAAAGCAATGAGGACTTGCCCCCTTCCTTATCATTCTGCCCATACACTCAAAGGCTTCTGTTGCTTTCTTTAGGGTAGGGAGGTGCACCGCAGCACATTTATTGTCAACTTTCATCCTCATCCTCAACATACACTGCAAGAAGTGATAAAATACCATGCAGTCAACATGTAATCTCAAACGATGCAACGTGATGCACGAAATTAACCTAAAATAAATCGCCCACTCGAAAACAACCATACGCATCGGCCCTCATGCTACCGCTAATACAGACCATGATGCGGAATATGCATTAATTGTTTATTTTGCTGAAAATGGTCACCGCGTGACCTACGGGGAGCGTACGCCATTCTCGATGAAAGTTTCATACCCTTGCTTGAAATAAATCGGAATCCGTATTTTTATCCCCCTTACTGAAGCCATGTTCTAAACCATGCGCAATGGCTGTTTGCTGTGACGTCACCGTGAGTTAGCCAATGACGAACGAGAACAAAGGCTGTTTGACCGTCTGATTGGACTAGCCCAGTCACGTGATGTGCACGTCACAGCAAACAGCCATGGCGTGTGGTTTAAATATAACATGATGAAAAATTGGCTCGCAATAAATTATTTCATCCAAAATATTAAAAAAAATCACCCCGTGCCTTGATGGGCGTTGAGAAAATGGTTGACGAATAAGCTGGCTGCTGGAGTAGGTGAGTGTATTTGCTGAATGCCTTCACGTTAAAATGTTTGATATTACATATTGCTTGGTTTTTAGCTCTGCTCATAGTGCGTACTGAGGATGGTCGATATCTGACCAAACATTTTGCTAAAATTGACAGTAAATTTATACCGTTCGTCTCTTTCGACGATGCGTCCCACTTAATGCTTCTAAAATACTTTTGTATAGAGCAGTGACATTTGCCGCCATATTGGCACCAGATTGGCACCATTATGGGTTTTGTAGGGCATAACTACAAGGTGCACTACAGGAAACTGGAGGGAAAAACAACGGAAGAGCGGATTTCTTAGGCTTAAAATAACTGTTTTCTCCAACAACAAAATCGCGCGTTTTAGGTCTAAGAAATCACTCTTCACAGCATCGGTTTCAGTATGACGCCCGTCTGTCTCTCTCTGCAGTGCCCCTTGCAGCTAACCCATTAAGGCTCCAGCATAGAATTATATACAATAATACCACGTCGTGTCACTGCTCGATTCGTTCTGCTGTTGGTTACATTGCAGTCATTGGTTTTTGAAACAAAACGTGCTGTCGGCCGTGTCTCAGATTTGGATCTAAGATGCATTATTTGGTATTTAGCCGAGGCTTGTAATGAGTCAGTTAAAGATGAGAAGTGCGGAAGTATTCAGGGCTATGTTGTAGCGTATGACAGGAGCAGTGCCCAACTCGGCGGAATTTTTGGTAATTACTAGAAAAACTATTTTTCACGCCATCAACTTAATTAACTTACCTGTTGATTCCTTTCATCGTTACGTTTCAGAAAATCATAACGAAAACTGCGCGAACGCTTATTTATTTAAAAAAAAAGAATTATTGAAACATGTTAAAACGCTACTCACAGCCATGGTGAGGATACCGCCATGCTGCGAGATGAGAGCGCAATACGAAAACCTGATTTCGACCAAAACGTTAGCAAACGGAAATTATCACTATCTTCATCAGTTTAGGTGGACACATTTTTGGTTGCGGTTTCTAATGTTATATGATTAGCCGCAGTAAGGGGCCGTTTACGCAACGACTCGCCTTTGCATTCTCGCAGCTAGAAACTAGAAATTATCTGAAATTCCAACATGGCGGTGGTTTTAACTCTGCCAGTTCGCAACGAAACGAGTCAATAATTGAGTTTAGAAGCGATTGTGAAATTTATTTCATCAGGAGGAATTCTTTATCTTACTGTCACGAATTATAAGACTGCAAGCGTTTGCTCAAACGATTTAGGAATTAGCTAATCCCGGAACGGTTGTTACCATGGCAACGTCACCTTTGTCGTTGCGATTAAATTTTAGCTGCGTGAATGCAAAGGGGAGTCGTTGCGTAAACGTGGCCTAACAGCACCAACACGAGCGAGACAAGTAACTTGGGGAAAAAATGGCCCATCATTTTCAAAAATAATATTTGTTTTCGATTTTTCTCTATAAAATCTGTAAATTAGGCTAAATCAAGATCACTGTTCCCGAAAATGATGGTCTTTTTTTTTTACTAATTACGTGCCTCGTTCGCTGCGGAAAAACATACACTGAACAGCATTTGAGAACAGAGGTGTGTGAAGTTGTTCCAAGATGGTGGACTGTGCGTGGTGCAAAACCCATCGTGGGTGTAATTTATTGTTTTTTTTAAGGACTTATTGTAAGTACTTTGTATTGTGTAGTCGTGTTGTGGGCTTATGGTATTGGCAAGTGTTTTATATTGGCTTGTTTTATGTAACAGGTGAACATGACAGGAACATACCTGTTGAAAATTAAACGTGGTTGTTTTATGACATTGTGGTTTTCACGCATCAGGTTCAGTTGCTTTTATTTTTATTACCCATTTGACCACTGCTCTGACATTGAATTCTTTACTTATTTGTTCTGCTTCAATGTAAATAATTCTTTGACAGAGAGGGAGGGGGAGTGGGGATGATGAGAGGAAACACTGGGCTCCAGAATGAATTTGGGTTGTTGAGAGCAGTGTAATAGAAACCAACGTTACCCTACTTGAGACGAAAAAGAGGAGCCTTACGATGTCAGTAAGAAAAAACTCCCGAGGTTCTTGCAATTGCTCAGTTTTAGGGCACGTTTACGCAACCACTCGCTTTTGCATACTCGCAGCTAGAAGCTAGAAATCACCTCAAATTCCAACATGGCGGCGGTTTTATGTCGCAACGAAAACATCAAATAACGTGAGTTCAGAAGCGTTTGGGAGAATTGTTTCGTCATGAGGAATTCTTTATATTATTGGCACGTATTATAAGACTGCAAGTATTTACTCAAACGATGTCGGATTTAGCTAATCCATTTAGCGCTGTTACCATAGCAATATCACCTTTGCCATCGCGATCGAGTTCTAGCTGCGAGAATGCAAAGGCGAGTCGTTGCATAAACGCACCCTTACTGTTAATGGGCCTTGGGAGGGGCTAGTGCCCCGCTTTGCCCCACTCTGGGTGCGCCACTGAATTCAATAACCCCCTCTTCTACCTCCCCTTCTAAAAAAAATTTCTGAGTGCATCACTGCTCCTTGTCCTTCATGTTGTCCTAGTATTTCCAGGTAGTCAGTAATATTAAAAACATGATAGTTCCTAAAATTACTATGAAAGTTCATTTCATGATCGTGCTCAAGTATTCGTCGAAATATATGCTCAATTTCAAAACTGTCGAAAATGTGCGTAATACGGGTAAAGTATTTTATCTGCTTTGAGACTGGGCATATATTTTGATGAATATTTGAACAAGTTAGTTAGTAATCAGTAATCGGGCCTAACTACCTAACTGATAATACGAATAATTCGGCACATCCAAATAATGGATTCGACACCCTAAATACATGTACAAACATCAACATTTTATTAAATACAAATTTAAACATTTACATTGAATTCATAAGAATGCAGCATAAACATTACTTATTTTACATAACTAGTTCGTATATGCAATATACTTGTTTTCAGAGAATAATTTATAGTTTTATACTTTCAATTTATAATAAACATAATGATAATAATTATATACAATGATACTTGCACAATATTGTTTGACAATAAGGGTGTTTTTTTACATTTCGGGATTTGTGACGCGCCGTTTAAAATTAATGAGAATTTATTTAACGGTGTTTAATTGGATGAACAGACGACTATTACACTGCAGTCTACAGACGATGTTTAGTTACTTTAAAAAAAAAAATTATTTGCCGATGTGTCTGACAACACAAACCACAAAAAATAAAGAATTTCAATTTGCAAGAACTACCACCCAAAAAAAATAATTACAGTAATGAATCCTTGCTGACATAATAAAAAAATTTCGAATTTATTGGCAGACTCAATTTATATGGTACGAAATAAACAGTTGTTGATAATATATAAATATTGTTGTTGTACGCAGTTACCGAGGAACAGTGACAATTAACCACAACACAATAAACTTTGTTAACAGGAACCATAATATAGGCCATACAATAATTCACAAAAGTTTAAACAGGTATTAAAACAGTCAAATATAACAACATGTTTGCTGTTGCTTGCCAACAACAATACAAAGTTTGTAGAGATTGTAAAAATCACAAATTGCAAATTGTTGGACAAAATTACTCGTTACATACAGGACGGCACACAACTAGTTTATGTAAAACGAACGCTTGTCATTGATAATCAATGCAACAACAAAATCGGCTTTAAAGGGGGGTAGGGAGGGGGTTAGAAACGTACCTACGTAAAAAAAACAAAAAAACCAACGGCTCATACACGAAAATATCAATTCAAAATAAATGATAGTTGTCATTTGCGAAAGACAGATGGTTGTAAGCTATAATTAGCAAAGCGCAATTCACAAGTGCTTTGATTTTAAGCGCGTAAACAGCAAGTCAAGCAATAGGCAAGTAGTTATGAACGCTTGAGGATGGCAGTATCCTGCGTCCAAAACTTCAAATAACGATATTTTGTGTTACATTCTGCCTTTTAAAGGTGGGAACTCTACAGTGGATGGTCTTAAACTTATTCCTGTTCTACAGAAGATTTAGAGTGTTTGATGTGGGACCAGTCTTCTACAGACCAAACATTCCTCTACGCTTATAATCTACAAGTTTGCTGGCACATATAATTAGTTTTAATATTAATTAATTGTTAGGTAGTAGTTTAAATTTCTTAAATGCAGAAATATACACACGGTTTTTTTTCTTGGGTTTTTTAATCGCTTAAAACCGGTCTACGATTATTATTAGTAGTAGTAGTATGTGGTGTTGTAATTTTTAAGTGTTCACGACTACACAGCTTGAAAGGTTTGAAAATAGTATTTTTTTTTATTAATTTCTGAGTACAGCTACGCTTTTTGAAGGAGATTCAAAGTTTTATTACGATACAAGAAGAATAGTTGTGAGATATGTGGGCCTATACATGTGTACACATTAATTAACGCTTTCACTGTAACAGAGCCGCCATCTGAATCCCTGAGACTACACTATATTTTTTCCAGAATCATATCAGATTTTATTTGTTTGTATCTCGTAGCTATACGCGGTTGCTGATGGGTAATGACTTAAAACACATTCCATTGTCAGAGTTTTAAACAAATTTTGACAGTGCGAATGAGTTTCTTTTTGTTTATTTTTTTCATCATATCTTTTTCCCGTTCCTACAGTCAAACCAAAATTGGAACGATATTCTCACGCGTCAGACCACATTTGGCGTAACTTCAGCCGGGGGCCAAACCTTGTCACGATCCCCCCCTCGTACACAATCTTAGCTTAGCGCTAACAATCACCGTTGTGCCAAACCAATTGAAATTGAGATGGCATCGTGCATCAAACCTGCTTACGCTAACTGAAGATTTTACATTGACGACTATATCCTTTCCTGCATATTTATTATCGTACAAGTTTAGTTGAATGCAGTCACTCCACTATTCAAGATGCATCGTATTAGGAAATAGAGGAAACTGGAGTAGAACACTATCGCAAAAATCTCACAGGGCTCACACAGTTGGAGCCTCTGTGTATTCGAAAGGACAATAGAAAAGGACACAAGAGATATGGTTTTTTTGGCGCCATGGGGTTGTGACGTTGACAACGTCGTGCGAGCAAAGGTGCATCAGGGACTGAGGAAGGAAGAAGTTATGGGCGTCTTTCTACTACTGGCTGGCCTTCGCGGCCTCGACCGCCTCCTCGTCCTGCGCATGTTTAGCAAGGGCCAACAGGATCATGGTCAGCTCCTTTTTGTTGATCTTGCCGTCGCGGTTAAAGTCACAGCCTCTCATAATGGTGTCCTGGAAATCTTGTAAATCCTGTGCGTCGTATTCCTAAAAAGAGAAAAACAACAAGGTAATAACAGTTGACGACTAATGTCTGAAGGTTGTACCAACATTTTGGCAGTATTGATACGATGAGTCCAACGCAAAAAAGCAATTTCGAAAACCCTACCGGAATACATGTTTTAACATCAGGTCGATGTTAAACTGACTGCGATGTTTTGTATGTCACACGAGGTGTAGGTTGTCCAGGGCTATTACTGCGTCAGACTTTTTGTTATTCTTTCATTTTCCTATTTCTAATTATGTCTGCGGCTTGAGATACCAGTATAGCACAGTGACATCTTGGTGCTTAATCCATGACAGGAATTGTATGTCGTGCATAAGGCTAATGGATAAATTAGGAATGTGGGCAATTACAAAACATCTGTAAATTCGCAACTAGAAATAGATCACTATCCAGTTCCCACTGCTGCCGAATTGTTTGGTAAGCTCTCCTGAAGCGAAACGTCCGGAGAGCGACACATCCAAAATTGAGACGACTTAAGTTTCGATGTTGTAGTCAATTACCAAAATAACAGGTTGCAGTTTAACATAACCGCAATAGAATTATTTCTCCATATTACATCTTTTGGCCTCTCCACAATAAATAACGTATTGATTTCGGAAGGTATAGCGATAATTTGGTGAGTTCTTAAAAAGTCTGTACTTATGTGGAGTATCACAGTTTGCATTTGCAATATTCATCATAAGTAAAAATTCTTTTAGCTTAGTTTTTTAGTTCATTGTTTTTAGTTCTTTAAGTTCTTTGATTTTAGTGCGTGGGGTGACAATGGGTGCATTCTTCCAATACAACGAATATTAACCTATTAACCTCAGAATGTTTTTTAGTGCCATACCAATAAAATCGCTAGGTATAGTCTGTCTGTAACGATGTTCAGTAATGTCCTAGAAGGGTATAATTTATTGAAAATGTAAGACAAGTAAATTTACTATAGATTGCAGTAGACCACCGTACATCTTAACAAATCAAACAACCAACAATACGATTTGGAAACAAAAAATTTAATAATTTTATTCAGTATTATGAATTGAAGACGTCATATTTCAAGCTAAGATGTTACATGTTGAAGTTGATTATTGTTAACTTTGCTCTATCCCCCAAGAAGTCTCAAACAAACATTTTTCATTGTGTCAGTCACTACCACATAAAGAATTATGAATGTAACTCGCAATAGGCAAACATTTTTCATAGCCAATTTCTGTACACATTGAACTTATAGTTTCGCTAGAAATGAGGAATGTTGGACAATATTAAGGCTGTGTGCCAACCTATGATAGATGACGGTGACCCAAGACGAATTTTATTTTTACTAAAAACGTGTCCCCCATTATAAGAAGCATTAACCGCCCCCCCCCCCCTGATTTCATGGAATGTAGCCTTAGTTGACAAATCCGTTGGTATATCCATCTAAGAAGGGTATTATGTTGGATTAATCCTGATTTGGTCGGAATTTTTATTTCGATATAGGCATACTGGTTATAATTAAAGAGGTTAGCAAAGCTATCGGTGTGGCAATAACGCACAAATACATAGAATCACTTCTTTTCTCCTTATTTACTTCTGTTTCCGCTAAGTACATGGCACTGAAACACAGTAAGACCCAGGGCAACCTGTTCCTCGCCATTATTCACTATTTAATTACAAGTCACTGAAAGTTTTAGGAAATTGCTATCGTAAAGTGTCCAATTGTTAGCTTTGAAAGGTGACAATTCAAACTGAAACCAAATATTAATGGTAAATTCTTCCAGACTCAACATTTCTAAAAATCGTCTGTTTCATAATTACCGATTGCCGATCATTGAAATCATATGTAATAAATACCATTTAAGGTTGGTACAGCTCCTTGCAGAACACCCTTTTCCTTCAAAACAGTATGCAAGATTCAGTCATCTTTCAACATTAGTGGGTAAGTGGTGGAATCCTTTGTGAATACTTTATATGCGGGTTGTAGTGTACAGGCACATCAGTGTTTTAATGCAGACATACAATTAAAGTGTTTCTAAAATATTGTGTTTTGTTGAGATAGCATGATTAGGAAACGAGTAATCCCAATGCCTAAAATATAAAACTAAGTCTGTTATTACTTGCTCATCAACAAAGAGCTACACAGAATATTTGTCTAAAATTATTTAAAACATTACTACGTTATTTTTGTCAGAGCCATTGTAAACTTCTAGGGCGTGGGCCGACTGTCAAAAACGTGCTTAGATTTTAAGTTTATCTTATCACTAATGCATACCATGATTTTTTGATTTTAAAATATAAATCAAATATATCTTAGTAAGAAATTACAAACTCCACCTCTTTTTCGTGGTTCTGTATCCCTGGAGGCTCCTCTCTAGGGATTAGGAATTAGGTTTAGGAATTAGGATTAGGATTAGGAATTCAAATCATTTCCTGATGGAATTTAATAAGTTTTTTTTAATTAACTGTTATGAAATCTACTTTAATAACGTTCATTATGCATTGTTAACCTAAATATGATAGTTTGGCTGGGAAATGGGAGTAAACGTGAAAAATTTGATTTTTAACATAAAATTGTACGTTCACTCACGAATTACTGCAGTACTATTGATTTTTAGCAAAAATTATATAAGAGCGAAATTAAAGTTTACTTCTTTATCCTCAATTTGACATATAGAAAAATATATTATGCTTATTACGTCGGGAAATAGTTAATTTCAAACGACCACCTACAAGCAAACAGTACTTGCCAGAACCTTCTTTCTTAATAACAATATTTTTATTTTTCCTGCAAAAGGTATTGAATTTTTCTAGTAATGTCATTTAACCTGTTATTGCAAATAACCTTTGATTTTCATTATGCATGACGTACGTAAGTATGTAACTCCGTCTCTAATTGATGAAATTTAATTTTGTTTATTTAACCAGTATGGAATTTGCTTTATTAACGTTCATAAGGATTGTTACTCAACGTATGATAGTTTGGCGGGTAAATGGTAAATCTTTAAACGTGGAAAACTGTGGTTGTTATCGCAAGGTTTTACATACATACATAACATGACATACTTAACTACCGTTTGGTTGCAAAAATTAAAAGTCTTTGGTAGGAAGGATAAAAATCTAACATCAATAATATCGTTTGGTGTGTTTATTTATTTATTCATATGTGTGCCCTTCTATTCTTCTCAAATAGTGGCATCAAAAATTGGAGAAAGGGTTTGAAAGAAAGTAAATTTCTCCGAATTTCTGATAGGCGTATTCTTAAATTTAAGGTCCTAAATGTCCCAAATTAACGAAAAATGACCATTTGCAACAATCACACAACAATACGTGGCGTCAACGATTGTTGACAGATTTTTTTTTCGTGGAAGCGTCGAAGTTTTCAGAACGTGCAGCAACAATGGATTGGGGCAACGGTCAAAAATGAAGCACGTGCAGTAAGCGGGTGGAAAGGCTGTTGGAGTTAATTTATGGATATTTAAAATGCAATACAGAGAACCCAGCAGTTAAATTAAATTACATTGCGCAAACACACGACAAAGTTAAAATGCTGAAATAAGAAATTACGTGTGTGCGTGCGTGTTTGAACCACTATTCCTCTGGACGTGAGGCACCTACATAGATGGGAGTAGGACTAAATGAAGCAAAATTAAATTGCGCTTCAGTTAGGCCTATTTTCATGGCTGTAACTTGCTAATATGACCATCAAATACACGAAAAACCTATTTAAAAAAACATTTTATGTTAAGAATCAAATTTTTCACGTTTACTCCCATTTCCCAGCCAAATTATCATACTTAGGTTTACAATGCATATGAACTTTATTAAAATATATTTCATATTGGTTAATTAAAAAAAATTATTAAATTCCATCAATTAGGGACGGAGTTACATTATTAACAGAACCACGAGAAAGTGGTGTAGTTTGTAATTTCCTTCTAAAATATAATTGATTTACATTTTAAAATAAAAAAAAAATCGTGGTATGCATCAGTGATAAGATAAAGTGAATGATACAGGCCTTTGGCCCACGGCCTATTCCGTACCTTTCCAAAAGGCTACAAAAGTTGATCGTGGATGAACGCGGTTCTTTTGCAGTGAAGTTCAAGCCAAGGCAAATTCTATACTACCCTAGGCTAATCTATACTAACAACAGCACGACAGACAACAGAATAACGATACGAAATCGGTAACGTTTATTTGACAAAAAGTACAGAAGCTCATTAGGTCTATGATAAAATCCTTGTGAGGTATAGTTTACCAAAGATATATTCAAATAATAAGATTCTAATTTCTATGTAAAATATATGGTGATCGAAATGGTTTACTGTGGATCTGTATTGTATGTTTATAGTCGGAATGTGCTACGTCGCTTCGACCCCTGGAGAAGTAAAATCGAGAAAAGTTTTCAGATTTATTTTTAAAGGCTTTCACGTACCCCCCGCACAATAGGATCTACGTTAAGTTTATTTTATTACACATTCTTTTTTAAGGAAAAGAAGAAATAAACATTGCCGAGCTGAGACGACATGCAGCCAACCATAGTATGTCAGTCACAGAAGGAGTTAGTATTGATGAAGTGTGAGGACATGTTTGTAAGAAGTTGATGACAATGTCTTTAAAGAATCAAGAAAGAAAGAGGAAAGAGAGGTGAGTAGGTAAATTAGTACAGAAAGAGTAATGTGTGATTTTGTCAAAGTGTTATATGGTACGTTCTAGACATACTAGTACGGAGAGTGTGTTTATCCCCACCTACCTCGTCAACAGTTTCCAATTCGTTGGACTTGATAACATTCAAACAAACAAAAAAGCCGTAACATTTAGACCACGGCTCAAACTACGTAATTGGATAATTCAGCAACATTTTACAAAACACTCTTGATGGGTACACAAATGAACGCCAATTGCATAACACATTCAAACAAACCGTTAATGCAAAGGAAATATTTTTTTGTAAATTCATGTGGCGTACGAATTCATGAGGATCTTCTGCATGTATTGGGTATTGCGCAGTACATGCATGAAGTATGGACTTGTATTTAGGATTTGGTTGAAAGGACAGGTTGGTTAGCAGTAACCTCAAGCATTTGCATCAAGCATCTATACAGCAAGTGTAACCACAATCCATCCATACAAACCAAGTTAGTGTTAAGAAAAGCCAAGTTTCCAAAACTTGTATTTGTTGCAAAGTAGTAGTGATTCATTCGTCATGAAGTGTGCCACCAATTAGTGTCTGGTGCCAACTGCAATCACTTACTTGTATCTCACTACTAGACAGAATCAATTGAACATGCATGGGACTAGAAAGTTGATGACAGCCCTTCTTGGCAGAAACTAGGTTGAAGGACCTTTTTTTATTTTGAAAACTTGGCAATTCTTTCTATCTACTATTTTTTTTTTAATTCACTACTTTGTTTGTATTCGAACTGCTAGCTCACTAAAGTAATAAAAACCTGGGTACATATCCGGAACAGATACAAACATAACTATGGAATGCTGAGTAATGTTGCAATGAGCACGCTTTTAATTTCGAGTTGTTTTTTTCCACAACTGAACACTAGACTCGTGGTCCTAATAATTTCGAACGATTTACACCGCATGGGTATTTTCCCTAACGTGCTAAAATCAGCAAAAATATTTTTTTAAAGACACAGGGAGTTGCCTTAGTGTATCACCAATGGGCAGTATAATAACTAAACATCCAATAATCGGAAATACAGTATATTGACCAATTAGGCCAGCTGGAGACGCAACCTTATCAACCTGGCAGTACATCAGACCACGGACTAAGAGTTAATTTTTGCTTTACCATCGAAATGCTGCTAACTATTAATTGAAATCGAAACGATGCAATAAATAATTCAAATTGTTCTTTCCCATACATTTATGTAGAAACTCGTTGCTAAAATAATCATTATATAAACATTTTTATGCAGTGCTTCGTAATTGTAAAAATAATAATAACAATAATACGAAGGTAATTATGTAATAATGTAAAGTAATAAAAATATTAATCTAAATTGTTTTGGAGAACAAAGAATGTGTATTTAGCTTACCTGGCACCTCATAGGGTGAGATTACTTAACTTTAGTGTGGGTTTAAATAAAGGGCCTTTAAGTGGCATATAATAATTTAGGTATTTGCTGTTGTTGCTTATCTTAGCTACATTTTATTTAAAGTAATGATGAATAATGGCTGTCGGGGTATGGGGAGTCCATGGAAATATTAGCTAGATTTGAAACGATTTTCGAATCCTCCCATCATTAAAGCTCAACTCGCAGCAAAGAACCAAATGGAGTTGGGTAGGGTGTTATTCACTAGCAGAATATTCCTAAGTAATTCAACGAAGAGGTATTTTATGAATTGAATGGATTCACGCATTCACAATCCTTGCAGAGGCGTTGTCATTCTTGGTACAACCAGTTGTTTTTAAAGTTGAAAGTATTTACCAATCTGAGGAAGTTGCTCTACGAGAGTCGAAACAAGGGTGAACGGTTAAGTTCCTCTTTCCATACACCATTGTATTGCAGACTACATCTAATACCTAACCAGAATCGCTCTCTGGATGAAAATTTTAGAGCATGAGGTTTCGGCCGCCTTGGTACATGGCTACCAACTTTTAATATTAAGTAAAAGTCTTATTTACGAGGAGGTAGGATCAGCTCTGGGGAAACTATTGTTAATCTTGAAGAGTATTCTTGCCTTTATCTGATTCTGTGAATTTGAAATGAGACATGAGGGAAATCCACTGCATACAAGTTATGGCGACACCACATCTCACCCTTCATGCCATACATTAGCCTAGCCAAATACGAAAATAATAATGCATAACACTTTATTTATAATCTACACCCACTGCTCATGATGTATCCCAACTGTTTAGAAACTTGCATCCTTTGCATACCATTTTTTAGACCTGCATTGCTTGCTTCAAACTTTTTTGACAGAAGTTTAAGACCAACATCTTTATCAACTGGCTGGACGTACAGTATTATGTCGTGGCAAAAACAGTTCAAACTAATAACAACATTACGTGATATCTCTGTAAGTTAGTTGGTTATGTTAAAGGAAACAGACCTTGCAATGTTAGTCACAACACTCACCTTTTTCACCAACTCCAGTAAATCCTTGAGGAATCCTTTCAGTTCCTCATTTTCGATCGTACCATTCTTATCCTGAAACAACATCTTAAACATCAGCATAGAAAAGCAGGTAACATGCAGACATAGAGTTATGCATATAACTACCCCTACTTCAAAGGCAACACCTTATATATCCTTTTGAAAATCCAGCCGACGGACAGTAAACTGAACTTTCAAAATTAGGTATTTGGTACTCTGCCCAAATGTTAAAAGCCTGAAATTGTTTAGGGCTACCCATGTTCTCGCAGTGAGATGGAAGCTCTTCAAAAGAAACTGTCCAAACTTTTGCTAAGTAACAAAAAAACTTCCAGAACCAGTCTAAACACCTTATATTATTTTATATCCTTATGTTCGTTATTCATTTTAAAAAGGACAATTGCAGTATGATTAATTGTTAGATGTAATCTGGATTGATTCACTACTGTGGAGTGTGGGTTTTGATCCCAAATGCCAGCCACAACATTTGCAATCACGTAACCATTACTTAGAAAAAGTAACGCTTGGCTCCGTTGAAGTCTAGGTTATGGAAGAGCCATTCAGAATTTGGGAAACTGGGTTATTTGTGAGTAGGGAAATCCATCTAAGGCTAGCAGGTCGCAGCACAATCACTGAATGAATGCCCTTTGTAAACATTGCTTTTTTTTCTTTCCACTATTTTTCATATAATTCATATAATTCATTTTCCTAAACTCCCTATGCGAACTTGCGTGACAATGCTTCATCATGAGACTCTTAGTCTGGGGGTCATGGGTTCGAGCCCAACGTTGGGCGCCAAATATGTTACAATACTTCTTCAATCCTGCTACTGATGTCACAAATGATTCACTCCAAAACCAATCGACAAGCCAAACATCGGTTTGCTACCGTTCTTAGAGAACCCAGAAATTCGTTTCCCTACATCCTACCAACTTCTACAAGGCAATAATGAGCGCTCGGCTTGCAAGGTGAGCAGCCCCAGAGGCACACATCCTCACAATTACAAGGCTAATGGTAGAGTAGCAGTGTTACTAACATCAGTAACACACTTGGTTGAAAATGTTTCTAGCTTCTAGTTTCTAGCTCTGCTAACCTTAGGGCAAAAATGATTAAGGAAGCTACAGTAATGCACGCTAAAGAATTTTTTTTTTAATTACAATAACGTTGTCATTTCCTTCACTTCAAGATGTCCAATCCAATTTTTTTCTAAATTCAACTGGGTAGGCCTTCTCACAATAAATTGCTATGAAGGCAATTTTAACGAAAAGATTATCTTCTTGAAGTGAATGGAATTTACAACCCATTACGGTGATACGCTTAAATAATTTTACAATTTATTTGTACAGTGAGGCACAACAAGGCATTCAAAATTTTCTGTTGCCGATTTTGTACATTGAAACCAATTTATTAAAGACAAAGACATCTATTTTCCTTCTAGACTTGTCAAATGAGTTTAAATTATCAAGGCTACAGAAAATGGTTCAGTTTTAAT
Organism: Lithobius niger; assembly: GCA_023313725.1. Lineage (NCBI taxonomy): Eukaryota > Metazoa > Arthropoda > Chilopoda > Lithobiomorpha > Lithobiidae > Lithobius > Lithobius niger. The sequence continues at coordinate 28,829 of JAHWFP010035524.1, forward strand.
TTTAAGTAGATAATGAGCTAGCCAAAATGGTAACTAAAAGCATATGATTAAATAGGAATAATTTAATCATATCCTTTTGATTGCTCCTACTAAACAATTGTTTTTCAAAATACAGTATTAGTAGGAGTAATCATTATTTTTTTTTGAGTTGCTCCTACTTAATCGCCAATTTGTAGGAGTAATCATTTTTGGGGGGGTTGCTCCAACTTAATGGCCAATTTGTTGGGTTATATATTTATTTTTTAAGCATTTGCCGTACTTAACATTTAATGTGAGCTTTTACTCCCTGTTTTTTTTTTTTTTTTTACTTTGCGTTTATCCATAACCATTCTGTTACCAACACACAAAAAGGTCGGAATTTCATGAGATGATTGGTAAGCTCGATACTTGAAGTAGGTAGAATTCATCCAATGTCCAGTCGAGATACTACGAGATACTACGCATGCGTCGCTCTAGAAAATGGAAGTCCTCCCAGTCGGTCACTCACCCGGTCGTACAGCGCAAAGACTCGTTCAATGTCTTCTTTGGACAGTTTGCTTGCACCCTGGTGAAAAGAGGAACCCTGTGGGTGAGAACTCTATATGAAGGAAGAAGCAGCAACACTTAGGCCAAGCATAGCTCAGGAAACATTGACCGAAGCGGGCACAAAAGTTGACGGTACGTAGGTGGAAAAAAAGACGATGAAGTCATAAAAAAACGTTCAGCACACAAAAAAAGAGGTCTTGCAGACGTATTCTTCATTCGTTGTCTTCGAAACATGTTTCATGGAATAAGAGTCATACAAAAATTATGTTTCCACTGATAATAGCAAATTTTCTAGTAGCCGTGACAAGCACATGCAGGCACTTGCAATTAGGTCGACGCAAAGCATAACACTAACATGCATTATGTTTGCACAACACTGTGTTGACACAAACTGTTCATGCTCGACATGCTGCAATACTTCTGCTAGTGTTTAGCGACTGGACTAAGTTATGGTTTCATTACCATGTCCTTGTGATAGGCTACTGTGGCACTGCATACCAACTAAATATCCATAGCGAAGTTTCATCGGTATTCATTAGTATTGATGTTACCATTAAAACTTATTTGTGATAGTTTAGTGTTTATAGTACAAATATGAAAAACATAATAATTACTTAATATTTCTTTAATTAGTGGTTTTTTTAATATATTCAGCAATGGGCTAGCTTCAGGATGGTTTCACATGTCATTGTGTTGGACGACCAATGCATAGTTGTGTCGTTGATGATGTCTATTTCGGGCAATTACAGTAAAATGGGATTGGGCATCAACAAACCTATTGCCGAAGAATCTACAATTCTAAAGTATCATTAGATTTCTAAATGACGTGTTGCATTCACGCATATGAGATACAGTGAAAATGTTTAGGCCACTTTTCATTAAAAATGCCATCAACATTTCTACCACATCTCATCTCATTACATCTCATATTTGTGGATGCAACACGTTTAAATATCCTCGGCAACAGATTGGTTGATGCCAGCAAATCCCATTTTGCTATGTCATCATTATTGCCAACATTAGGCACACGTGATGTTACAAATGTATTCCCTGACATTGTTAGATGAGTTAAAACGATTTCTTTTTATTCACTTGAACAATGCAGGTCATCTTTAATAGGCTACATACATTTTCCATTTACTCTGTCGCAAATAACGCGTGATGACTTCGTTTTGCGCCCAATGTGCTTAGTATACATGTTTGTGTATCCTGAGAATGATTGTCATGCGTTTTCCTACTGTCCTACACTAATTTCGTTTAACCGTGCCATGCAGAGAAATGCATGGAATGCATAGCCTAGCATAAGCGCATTCTTTTATTAGAGAGTTGCTTCAACCAATTACATGTTGGCTTAGCCCAAAGCAATGTACCAGAAATGCAAATGAATTATTACCAGGTGTAGTGACACAAACAAGAGCATAACTTGTTGACAACTTTTGGGCCAAACTGTAAACTACGGGGATTTTACACATTTACAGAATGTGCAGTACAGACAAATCTAACGGAATTTTAGAGTTATGCGAAGTTAGAGTTGGACCAATGAAAGATGTAATTTAATTTTAATGTAAAAAGATTGCTACACCCCGTCACACAGTGTTGACAAGGGGCACAACTGACTGAACGTGCACAAGAGCGTTGTAAGGGGTCCCAAGCAATCCGGAGCAAAGTGATCAGTACCCTTCCATTGGTCAGCGTCCTCGTCTACAAACCAAATGAATGGTGGATCAGATCCCACGACTGAACTGGACTTAAAAAAGGTGCCAGAAATTAATTCGTGCAACTAAGGGCTGGTATGCTTTTCTTTACTCCCACCTTAAAGACGATAAAATGTAAACCGAGTTAACCGTGCTGAATGATACACTCAGTCGATAATACAAAGTAATTAGGGGTGTGATAGCAGAAACAAAGTCAAATACTACATGCTGGGATGCTTACCTCCTGTATTAAATTTAAGTGCACAATTTGTTGTGGAAGGGTAACCAATAAATACAATTAAATGAAAGGGCACCAGTGGACGTTTTTTTTTAATGATTTTCTTTTACAGCGAAAAGAAAAGTAGCACTAAATGCGTATGTGTTAGATTACTTCTCACACGTGTGAGATACAGACATGTAATACATCTCACACATTGACGTATAATCTCTTCAGTTTCCTCTGGTGACACTCTTACGTGATGGAGGAGGAACTCTTGTATCTTAAAGTGTCCGTAGCCTATCTTGAGTTCGTCGCAGAACGAACACAGATAATCGATTGTACGTTTTTGGCAGCAGAGTGCCTTGTCGATATCCAAGATGGTTACAAAAACAATGGCGGCTGTCGATTAAAGCCACCCCCTCCAGGAAGACGTAGCCGCTCGTAAATAATTCCAGGACTCAAGATACACCGCGCACACAATAGCTTTCAGGGAAAAATTGAAAGAAGAAATAATAATGATCCTAATCAGAATATAATTGATAACGATGACGAGCATTGCAACAAATTAATAATTCCCTGTGGACGTAGCTGGAAGAGTTTGCGTAAAGAAACGAAATCCTTCTCAAATGGCTTCGATCTGGGTGTCCGATTTTTTTTGACAGTATACTGACCAGTAAAGAAGCGGAGCACCTGATCCAGGAGTCTGTTTCACAGAAATAAATCATTGTGTGATACTGACGGGGTCACGGGGAATTATGGATGAATTCCGTTGGTGCTTAGGGAAGGCCGTAATAGAATTGAAAACCCAAATAAATCAAATAAAAACATAAAATACCAGGCAATAATAAATGATAATTTATTTTCCATCATAAAAAGCAAAATAATAATAATTAAAAAAAATGCAAATCGATGTAGCTGTATAATAATGATGACTTAATAATCAGTGTTTTAATTTGTGCTACTTGCCATATTTTTTCCATAACTGAGCTCAAAGAAATCTTTCCGCAAGCTCATTTGTTACTCTCCTCAGTACCAAACATTGCACGCCTAACCATCATCTTTTTCCGCCGTATATATATAGGGTTAGTCTTTGTTTTCCTGTTTCTGCTGATTCTGCTGGGAGAGCAGGAGTTTTGGATCCTGAAATTGTACCGTATGTATTCCTAACAGCACACTCTAGCATTCTTTTCACGAGCATGGATCGTTCATACCACTGGTACACTGCCTACAACTAGAAAGCAAAGCCATGCAATGATGAGGCCATGCACACTCAGTATTATCAGTGCCACAGTTACGAGCGAGCAGGAGTTGCGACGATGACGTTACAGCAGATGCCGGAAAGGGTGCCAAAGACCCTTTCGTAGAGGTAGATAGAGACACCATCTACTGGCTCCATTTTACGCTACCTTGAAGACGGACCTACAGAGGAAGTTCTCCCGCACGGGAAGCAGCCTGAAAGAAAAAGCAAAATTATTGAAAAGTCAGTAGCAAAGATGTCAAATTTCCCTGCGAAGATTTCGTTATATGTCAATCTAGATACCTTGCTTTACTATACTACTGATGTTGCCGTTTTTGTTGTAATTATTACGGACTCGAGTTTCACTGAACCAGGAATCCATTTCACATGGGGAATGGCCTTGTCATACGTCAATCTAGATGTGACTACCATAGTACTGATGTTACAGTCCTTGTGATTGTTATAGACTCGAATTTCACTGAGCCAGGAATGCATTTTACATGGGGAATGGCTTAGTCGTATGTCAATCTAGATTCCGTACCTTACCGTAGTACTGATCGTACAGTTCTTGTGATTATTATACACTCGAATTTGATTGAGCCAGGAATGTATTTTTCATGAATGGCTTTGCGTATGTCGATATAGATTCTGTACTTTACCGTAGTTGTACTGATGGTATAGTTCTTGCGATTATTATAGACTCGAGTTTCACTCAGCCAGGAATGCATTTTACATGGGGAATGGCTTTGTCACATGTCAATCTAGATTCCGTACCTTACCGTAGTACTGATCGTACAGTTTTTGTGATTATTATAGACTCGAATTTCACTGAGTCAAGAATGTATTTTACATGGGAATGGCTTTGTGTATGTCGACACAGATTATGTACTTTACCGTAGTTCTGATGGTACAGCTCTTGTGATTATTATACACTCGAAATTCACTGAGCCAGAAATGTATTTCACATTGGGAATGCCTCTGTCATATGTCTATCTAGGTTCCGTACTTTATTATAGTATTGATGTTACAGTCCTTGTTGTGACTATTATATACTCGAATTTCACTGAGCCAGGAATGCATTTCACATGGGTAGTGGCTTTCATAGTGGTACGGAAAGACACAGAAGCTGGTTATGAATATGACAAAAATCTCGTATGGTAATTTGACGCAAAGTGCCCCAAGGTTTTTTTTATATATTAATTGCATATTTTGCAAGACTGGTCACATATGTGTGCTAGAAAGTTTTATCAAAGAGTCACAGTTGGATATTTTTTACCTCGGAGCATTCAAAGTACCGGCATTCTTGGATAATGGCTCATAGGAATAACATTAAAAAAAAAACTAGAAACATCATAATGGTGAAACTATTTTTTTACTTTTAGAATGAACAGACAAAAAAATTAAAAAGACTCCTTGAATTGGACACTTGCTATAAGCTTCCACCATCTTAAGTAACTTGGGTGTAAAAAGCATTTACTTTCGATCCAGTGTTTCGATGCAGTGTAAGCTAACAGAATTTTAAAAAGTAATAAGAATGAAACAATTTTTCAAAAACCTAGTCTCATATTGCATCATGCAATGCAACAAAAAAATTCTGGCTCAAACACAAACAGTATACTACATCACATCAGTTTTAAAAGATTTTTTTTACAGTTTAGTCCCAACTAGTATACTGTACTGCTCTTCCGTATTGGCAAGTCCATTTACTCAGTGGTACCCAGGCAAGCTGGACTCTAGGTGTCCACACTACTGGTAATGCCGAAGTTGAAAAACACAGTTTTGAGAAAGCCACACACAATCTCTACTTGGGATGTGTGCATACGAATTCTCCAATTTGACAAAAGTAATGGTGATTGAGTGATAATGCTTAGGGGATCTAAAGTGTCCGCGGCCTATCTTGAGTTCTCCCCCGAACGAACACAGATAACCGATTGTATGTTTTCGGTAGCAGAGTGCCTTGCTGATATCCTAGATGGTTACAAAAACAATGTCGGCCGTCGATTAAATCCGTCTCCTCCAGGAAGACGTAGCCGCTGATAAAATACCGCAGGAATCAAGATACCCTGTGCCCACAATAAAGGCCGTAACAAATTATTGCCATTTTTTTAAAACTGAAAGACCTAAGGGTGTTAGTAACCCTTGAGTGAACTACCAAACAAGTCTGCGTACCTTGGTATTCATATACACTTCACTTTTTTATCATTGGTTTATGACCTGGAAAAACAACGCATATCACATTCTAATCATTTGCTCGATCATTTCTTTGATCAATTTTGCTGCACACTTTCTTTCAGCAGCATACGAGTTGTAACAAGAGCCAAATGCAGTCTGCTTTCACGCCAAATGCTGTCTGCTTGCTAGCTTTCCCCTTCATCTCATCTGACAGAAAAGAGCCTAAAAATGTGAATAAGGTGTCAAAAGGTGTCAAAAGGTGTAGGTAGCAAATTAACCCGAACATTTACCTAATTTTTATCTTCTGACATTACTTCACAACCTTAATAAAGTCACAAACTATCCTCCGCAATAATAATCCTAACTTTATTAGTATTGTAGCTAGAAAGAGTAAAAAACTATTTTTTGAGCATTACGCCAATAATTTTTCAAAGATCATTTTAAGCTTCAGAATGTCAGGTATGATAGTATAAGGCAGCGTTTATGCAACAACTCGCCTTTGCATACTCGCAGCTAGAAGCTAGAAATTATCTGAAATTCCAACATAGCGGTGGTTTTACGACGAGGCAATATAGCAGTGACATTTACCGCCATATTGGCACCAAGATGGGTTTTGGAGGGCATAACTACAAGGTGCACTACATAAAAATGGAGGGAAAAACAACGGAAGAGCGGATTTCTTAGGCTTAAAATAACGTTGTTTTCTCCAACAACAAAAATCGCGCGTTTTAGGTCTAAGAAATCACTCTTCACAGCATCGGCTTCAGTATGATGCCCTTCTGTTTCTGTCCGCAGTGCCCCTTGCAGTTAACCCATTAAGGCTCCAGCATAGAGTTATACACAATAATACTACGTCGTGTCGCTGCTCTATAATTGAGTTCAGAAGCGATTGGGAAAATGTTTCATCAGGAGGAATTCTTTATCTTACTGTCAGAAATTATACGACTGCAAGTATTTGCGCAAACGATGTCGTATTTGGCTAATCCAGGAAGCGTTGTTACCATGGCGACGACGCCTTTGCCATAGCGATTACATTTCAGCTGCGAGAATGCAAAGGCGAGTCGTTGCGTAAACGCGCCCTTATTGTTTAAAGACAATTCTTGATAATTATTGTCCTCTTGCCGTCTACTATTATAAAAGTCAGAAATTCCCAGACTGATGTCTATTATCGTGTTGCGCATCGCGGAAACTTTAGTGTGGCGATGTATAACTCGCCACCCTCATGAAACTGCGATTCACCACTCGCATAAAACTCTACTTATTGCACGGTCCCTAACTTTCACAATGCTAAAACCGATCAGTGATATGTCCCATATCCCCATACTTTACAGTGCGTGATATCCATATCGCCATACAAATTAAAGTGTGGTGATGTGGGATATATCACTGATCGTATTTAGCATTGTGAAAGTTAAAGACCGTGCGATGTTTTATGAGAGTGGCGAATCATAGTTTTATGAGAGGCGAGTTGCATATCGCCAGCTAAAGTTTCTGCGATGTTCAACACAATAATAGACCTCAGTCTCTTGAATTAAAAAAAAAAGCGTTTCTCCTACACTTGTTTTTTAAAGATAATTCCACCCTCAAGGCACAAAACACCACCCCCCCCCCCAGCTCAAACGGTATCGGACGCAAACCTGACTGCATCATTACAAAATCATTTGCATGAACAACGCAGGCTATGAAGGTAAACTTTCCATTTACCCCCAATCACTGACAGTCACTGACAATCACTGACCAAGAATTTTATAATTTGTGGTTAATTCTTCGTAACTAGATGGGCCGAATCCTGAATGCTGAATAATTAGAACGACAGCAACAAAGGGAAAACAAAAGGTAGCCGGTATGTGCAAACTGCAAAGAGTCGGCAAATTCAAAAAGTCTGCTGGAAGCAGCATTCACTAGTATAGCGGGAATAATCAACTGATTCTCATTATTCTTAGTAGTTTCTGTAATCAAAAACTAGTTCACTTCCCTTAGGTTTTTAGCCTTCATGACGACCCTGTAAAGAACAGTCGAGCAAATAGCGGCTTGGCCTCCAAAGCAAAAGGACAAGAGATCAAGTGAGCCGCTGATTTATCAGACTCGATGAAGCGACTAACCCCTTTCCCCTACTTTTCGTGATAGTTTCCATGGGAGTTGACTCATGAAGGGTAAAATGAGCTTTTACAAAAATTTCCATTTGGACAATAATAGTAAACTATGTGCCAGTATGACCGACAACTATACCCAACTCGACGAATTTTTGTACAACGTAATTTATCCACCTTACGTGTGATGGCTCAGTCGGCAAATCCGTTGGTTTAATTGATCGAACTAAGAAGTTTGTGGTGCGGTATCGAGTCTTGGCAATGTCCGATTTTTTTTTTAATTTAAAATTGGCTGCAAATCAAAGGGGCGTGCAAAATCCAGATTTCGGCAAATGTTTGACTGCAAAACAGTCAAAATTTTTTTCACTCCTTGTTTTCCACGTACTCTTGTACTCCATCTGGGTATGACGGGTGTTTGTTTACTTGCTTTTTTTTACTGCAGTTTCATTTTTGGTGATATCACTGTTGCGTTTCTCAAAATAAACCTATGGTAAAATGGTGAGTTCTGAGCTCTTTTGGGGCTGTATTCAGGTTGTCACTACAGCGCCCTCCAAAAATGAGTTTCCCAGCACCCCTGGTTACTCAAAAAAACCACGATCGACTTTGGAATCTTGGCCTTGAGTTGCTAGAACTCTGCCGCATCTTACACTCACGTTTAAGATTATACACAATTTTATTGCTGTCGACCTACCGTTTTTTTTTTAATTGATTTCTTTGAACCTTCAGTCATACAGCCGAAGCAATTTAATGCTCGTGTGGCAGCAGCTGCTCAATTTTTGAACATTATATCACACTTTTTTGAGAAAAAGAAAAATCTGGTAGAGGAAGGAGCCAAACCGGGGATTTGAACCGGGAAACCTCCGATCATCGTAGGGGCCGAAAGGTTGTCCAGAATTGGCCGGAATATAGTTCCCAGAGCCGCTGAAGGGGCATGGTAGCCTCTCACGCTACCGTGGCCGGCAGTCCTGCCGGGAACTTTGCCAAGGTACCCTTTCCAGGGGTTCGACCACATCCGCAAACCTCCAAGCAACCAGGCTGAGCTCTCTCACCACTCAGCCATGATGATCACATAGCACGACGATCGTGTGTAGCATAATTACTGTATACTCGAGGACATGATTGGAAACTAATCGTTCGTCACTCGCGTTTTGAATGCGGCTTGCATTTCTTACCGGTCCAGATGGTTCCTATTTGGAACGCCTTTGATGCCAACACCGTGTCTGCCCAGTCGGTGGCGTGTTTCCGTGCAAAAAAAAAAAAAAAATGAAGATCTTGGTATGTTTCTTAAGCACCACTAACGGTCTCAGTGGTGCATCCCCCTTCCGTGTCCATTCCGCTTGGTGGAATAAAAAGAAATTTATTATTATTAATAATAATAATAAACTTTATTGCTACATATAAGCAGCCGCTGCAATGATGTATGCAATAGGGATTGATACCAAATTGATACCACTAACTCCCTACCGCAAGCAAAGATGATTGAATACATACTTAAAACAAAAGAAAAAGGGTGATAGCATCCTAATCACAAAATTCAGAACCCCCCTCCCCCCATCCCCAAAAAAACCTTAGGGACAGTGTTCTGGTTACAACAGAAAGGCCTTACGGCTGCAGTCATTAACGAATGTAGGAAAGAAGCTCACTTCACAAAAGCTTACCTATTCAAAAAGCTCACCGAACAAAAAGCTCACTTACCGACTGCAACAACAACATTTACTATTTTTAAATACCTTGTAAATTTTTTTTTAAGATTCATTATTCTTAAATATCTTAAAACCTTAAAAATAAACACTCACTATTTTTAAATACCTAGAAAATTTTTTTTAAATATTCATTATTCTTATATGTATATACCTTAAAACCGGATTGTGTACCGGACTGATTTCAGAAATCTTTCAATGTTTCTGCGACCTGAATTCAAATCATCGCACACCACAAGCATAGGAGTCTATTGTGTGCGCGGCGTATCATGAGTCCTGCAAGTATTTTATGAGCGGCTACGTCTTCCTGGAGGGGGCGGCTTTAAACGACGGCTGCCATCGTTTTTGTAACCATCTTGGATATCGACAAGGCACTCTGCTACCAAAAACGTACAATCGATTATCTGCGTTCGTTCTGCGGCGTACTCAAGATAGGCCGCACACACTTTAGCTTGTAGGTGTGCTGCTTGTTTATCTGTGGGTGTAGGTGTAATTTGCACGCACAAGTGTGGGATGATCAAACCATAAATAAGCAATCGACGTAAATAAATATAAAATGTGTACTGAATAATAAATGTGAAGTATAGGCCTAAATCAAATAAATAGCATTTAATAAATTATAAAATAAACTAAAATAAACTAAATAAATATTAGGGCAGTGCAAAAATGCATAAAAAAAATTAAGTGAGTTTTTGTCCCTTTTATTTAGAAAATTGGTGAACTTTTGTCCAGTGAGCTTCTGGCGATCACGGCCATTAACCAATCTCTTAAACACGTTTACCGATGAAGCCGAGACAATGCAGTCGCTAAGTGAATTCCACACTGGAACCACCCTAAAGGAAAAGAAAGACTTTCTACACTTCATTTTAAATTTGGGGATCACGAGCTTGAGGCAATTGCCCCTGGTACGCATGTCGGTACTGAATGTCCACGGGGGTAAGCCGTGGATAATCTTATAGTATCCGCGGCCTATCTTGAGTTCTCCGCAGCACGAACGCAGGTAATCGATTGTACGTTTTCAGTAGCAGAGTGCCTTGTTGATATCCAAGATGGTTACAAAAACAATGGCGGCCGTCGATTAAAGCCGCCCCCTCCAGGAAGACGTAGCCGCTCATAAAATACTCGCAGGTCTCAAGATGCGCCGCGCACACAATAAATGTCAGGATCAAATCTGCCTTTATTCTTCTCAGCTCAAGCGAGTCAAGCACAAGTATCCTGAGGCGTTGGCAATATTACTTATTAAGTAACTTTTTTAACACGGTTACGGTGATCTAGATGCTTCAAAACTCTTTTCCGGAGGGCGGTGCTATACAGTGACAAACTGAAAACACCCCTAAAGAGATCAAAACCTCCATTTTTTTTTTTTACTGAGAGCGATGCAATGGAAAATTCCAAGCTATATAACTTATACGTGTGTTTACGCGTCATATTTACACCTTATCCCTCTTTAATACCCATAATTTAACGGAAATGCACATGGTGGAACAGTGACACGTTATATATAACGCAAATTACGTGTTACGTGTTTTCTGTTCGTTTGTTCGCCAAGAATAATGCTTTGGCGTAACCAGAAGCGTGCAACGTATCGATTGGGAAGTACGTGGTGCGAATGTACTCTTCCGTGTGTTTTTTTTTTATCCCTCGATTTTACGACTGCAGTTTTACACGCGAACCTCAATACAGCGACCATGCTTCGAATGGTTATACGACACATAGCGTGCTCAGCGTTGTAAAAGTCCCTTTTTATGAAGATTGGTCACGATTTGTGCCAGTCAACTTTTTTGTGACATTTGATTGTGAAAGGACTGCAATTTGGATTTGGGCCTATACTCATTATCACGAACAAACTATA
>JAHWFP010035525.1:0-35017 GCA_023313725.1 Lithobius niger
TGTCAACAAATGTACAAAAACTCGAATGGCAAATGAGTTGTACTCCACACAATATTCATACCAGCTTCTTGTTTTAGCTTGCGTGTTTATTTAGGCCTAATGATGTTTACTCACTGCTGAGAAATGACATCAACAAATAAAGTACAGTTTAAGAGTTGAAATATGTTTAATTGTTTATGCACCACAATTGACAGAGAAGACACGCAGGCGTTACCAAATCCAGTTGCTCAAATCCACGTTAAGATGTTCATCTCAATACTAACCTTAGAACGAGCGTTGATTTGTTTCTACAGCGAGTTAATTAATTTTTGCAAAATCGGTGCTCAGTTTCCTCACGGCAAGTAACTTATCACGCTAGGAATAATCCTATTTTTCGTTCAACGTTCAACCTAAAGGTATCTAAGGAAGTATCCATTATTAACACTATTTCGGGTACTAAATTTTATAATTTCTTGCCCGGCTAACGAAATGAAACAAATTAGGCCTAAAATACGTTCAAAGGAACATTTTCAACCGTTTAGTAGATCAAAACCCTTCTCGTCTAGCAATTACGAGTTAACTTTGACAACTTTTCTAATTTTAGTGCAGTGAGTAGTTAATGGATTTTATTCGCGCTCTGTTGTTTGTGGAAGTGTTGCCTGGTGATTGTAGTTTTTCAACACGGTCTTCTGTTGCTTGTAAAGTTTTATTTTATTTTTGTATTTTTTTTTCCTTAGTGTGTTAAGTCGTGAAGTTTTTGATTTTGGAACGTCTGCATTCCATTGTTATTTTTTCTGTTTTGTGTTTCTTTTTTGTGCGAATGTTAACAACGTATGTGGCCTTGTGGTCAGAGGTGTGCCACTTTCCGCTACGGAGTGGTGTCATACTACTTGGAAAAACTGGGAAACCGCAAAAATTCAGGAAATTTATCAAATCTGGGAAATTCGGGAGAAAATTTGGGAATATGATAACTTTATACTGAAAGTCAGGGAATTTGAGCATTTTCGGAAAGTGTCTTTCACCTGTAAAGAATATCTAATTCGGACTTAATTTTTTACTTCTAAAATCATCACTTTATTTCGGTTAAAACTTCATGTCCTTTTCGTTTCATCTCGGATAAAGCGAAAACTCCTTACGCCTAAGTAATGTTTTTAAAGTGTCCGCGGCCTATCTTGAGTTCGCTGCAGAACGAACCACACAGATAATCGATTGTACGTTTTTGGTAGCAGAGTGCCTTTTTGATATCCAAGATGGTTAAAAAAAACCAATGGCGGCCGTCGATTAACGCCGCCCCCTCCAGGAGGACGTAGCCGCTCATAAATGCTTGCAGGACTCAAGATACGCCGCGCACACAATAATTGCGTTTCTAGCTTTGTTCAGATTATGGCCTTTTTCCTATTCTTTACCAATACCAGTTAGGGCTGTGCAATTTTTGATTTATTAGCAAAGCAAGGCGATATAGCAATTGCGATTTGAGTGAAGTGTGGTGAAGTGAAGTGAAGTGAAGTGAAGTGTGAGTGAAGGATGGTGGATGCACCATCCTTCGGCCCAAAAAAAATTAGGGGAAAAGTGTGAGTATTGGCCTGGATAACCGGGAAAAATCAGGGAATTTATCATGAGCTTTTAAACGCCACTGTGTCATTAATTTTTTTTTCATTAATAGAAATATTTTCCCTTTTTTTTTAACGACTTTCACATTTTTTTTTTAAAGTTTGAAGTTGTGTCAGTCAACATTTTGCGGTGGTGGCGAGGGATAATCGTCTAACTAGAAAATCGCATAATTAGAACAACGTATACCGTATAACAGTATAACGGAAAGTCGTCTAACACGAAATTCGTATAATGGAAAATAGTCTCACTGGAAATTATTCGTATAATGGAAAATCGGCTAACAGGAAATTCGTATAATGGAAAATTGTCTAATGCCCCTGCCTCGCGCTACCGCGCTCGCGGCGTCTATACATATAACATCAGAAACTGCAATTAGTCGTTTATTCATTATGTGATTATCCATTATACGATATTCCGTTTAGATAATTTTCCGTTATGCGATATTCCGTTTAGACGATTTTCCAGATTTTTTTATTTTTGCAGATATTAGACAATTATCCTATTAGACGATTTTCCAGTTAGACGTTCGTCCGACGCCCCTTTGCTGTGTGTCTTGCCGTTAAATGAGCTGCTGCGCGCCTTCCAATTGCTGCCAAACACCGGAATTGGCCGAGCGCCGAGCGCCGAACAGCTACGCAGCGAGCGAGTCCAACGGTTCATACCAGCTAGATCCGGATTAAGGACACGGCTCGTATCCTTTCCCGCATACAGTGTTTTGAACACCAATTCCCTTCGGTTCTCAGGCCGTACGGTGTTGGGCGGTTCCTGTCGTGTATACCGGAAACTAACTAATACCGGAAAAGCAGAAATCTAACCTTCTTTATAGTGAGCGAGGAACGCATCTTCAATCCCAGTTTGCCTTGTATTTTACCCGACGTTTTTCGAGGAGCGGCCATCACCTAATGATGTATCCTGGCGTTAACTACTGGATATTGGAGCTTAAAGGCTGCAATCAAAATCAAAACATGTTGTTAGCCAAGAAAGAAACCAATCTTATGGTTGGGGACTTGGAGGATAGGAAATAAACCTAATCACAACCTAATAGTATAAGCCAATAATAATTAGTATTAGCTTGATATACCTAATAAGTTACGGCACTTCTTTTTAACGGCGCTAAGGGAAGCACCACGCTAATTAACTTAAACCCCGTTCATTGCCGGATGAATTTAGTATAAAATAAACTGGGCTTTTTTCCTCGTTATGGTATTAGCGCACTGATTCGTCTAAGGATACCACGTTCCCAGTAGCGATTCTACAGGGGAGATGCTGTTCCACAACGGCGAAGGGGCCTGGGGGAGTGCTGTAAGCTCCCCCAGTGGGTGCCAGAAGCTTTTAAAGTTTAGGACTTTTGAGTGCCGTTTAGGGATTCTGGAAGGCATGATTTCCGGTGTCACTTAAAAGATAGAAGAAGAATAAAAAGAAGAGGAAGAAGAATGTCTTAATAATTAATAGTGATACCACGACTTAGCGAATTTGTTGAAACTAATGCCTCAATACTAGGATACTTACTACTTTTATCTTTACATCGGAAGTAATTTGAAATCTTTATGAGTTTTTCTTAGCTCTACGATTATTAAAATTAAAACACACTATGTTTGAAATACACTTTTTCAAGGATTTCACTTTTCAAAGCTTTCAAAAATGTCGTTTTGTTTAAATGATGCTTTAGCGTAGCCTGTAATTGCAGCCTTCGAATGCAAAATCCAAACGACGATTGCGCCTCTTCTAGCGAACATGTCTATTACGTTGTTTACAACTATCAGAATTGCTTCGATCAAAACACACGCTAGTGTGTCGCCCGTCAAGATAAAACGATAACATCCAGGTAATATGCATATAGGAGCATGGCGACCACTAGACACGTTGTGTCTTTACATGAATGTTTACCAAGGAGAGGCAAGCTAATCTGTCGTTGGTTATTGTTGATCGTAGGTAAGATTTTGATGTCTTCATTGTTGAAAAACTTCACTCTGCAGCTTCCGTTTTTACAGGAATTGTTTCAATTTAAAGGTCAATGCAAAAAAAAATGTGGTGAACATTTTCTGAGAATGGATTTTCTTTATTAGCACCGGAAGGGGTACGCACACTTACAAGAAACCGCCCTTCCGGCACTGGCGTAAATAACCGGAGAGGGGGGGGGGGGGGGGGGTGGCGCGACCGGGGACCAGTGGGCGCAGGTGCCCTCCCAAGACCAGGCAGAGGGGGCTTAAAAGTCATTCGAAAAATCTGTTTATTCGTTATTTTCTTTAAAACCACTTTTTTACATGGAACCATGCATTAAGCAACGCAAGGCAAATATTTTTTCACTGAAGATAAATTGGTTGAAACAAATTATCCGTGAGATCAGAGTTCAAGAACAATAAATACAGGGGTCAGGGATCCTGCTTCACTCATTCAATATTTCTTAAAATTTTTTAAAGGGATGGTCACTAGCCACTATACCAATTTTTTTTTTCTTCAGTTGGTGGTATGAGGCTTGCTACACAGCACGGCCTGTATTGTGAATGCGCTAATCGTGGTGTTTGCACTGTCTATATTTATCTGTTCTTCCCATGGTTTATATATTTGATTGTTCTTGAAGAAGAAGTCGACATATGTTTTTTAGCAACAGCAGCGTCAACTTTTTTTGTTTCTTCAACTCTCGTTTTCTCAATTATAATCTTTATAATCTTCCCCACCATTCTTGAGGTGTTACAAGAATATCCGTAAATACGTTGTGGTGGGATTGTGAAAGACGTGTTGCTAATATGCTGCAGGGAGTGGCGTATGAAAGGGGGGGGGGGGGGGGGAAATGCAGAAAACTCCACTGAAGAAAACCGTTTGCAACAATAGCAGCGAAGTATTTAAAACCATGCCTCCAATATGGAGTCATTCTTGTGTATGCCGAAGGGGGCTGAAGGGGGGCGTAAAATGTGCAGTTAACCTCCCTCCCCACCAAACGAAAAAATTATTTACGCAACTGCCTTTCGTCACCCGGATAAATAGCTATAAGTTTGACGCGCTCCCAGCCAAAACCTTGGCGGGGAGGCGAGATGGACAATTTGCTAGGTAATTCCAAGCAGAAATTCATGTAGCATCTTTTACATGCCATATTCGACATGATCATGAAGCATCACAGGGCCCTTCTCCTTCCGAAAATTCGATAATACCAGGGGTGGCTGAGATCAGGATTGGACCTGGGACCACATGAGATGGTTGTGCTAACTATTACGCTACCTTGCGCCATAGCAGTACATATATATATATTTTTTTAAATAGCACTATAGCTAATTGTTTATTTATTTAATTGTATCTCGAAGTCTTAAAGAGAAACTTGTATGGGTTACATCAAGTATAAAATAAATTACAATAACGTCATCTTTACAATTACGGCGAAAAACAAAACTGAATGTATAAAACAAAATAGGAATCAAATTTTAAAGTACAAGAACCAGATAGTGACGCAATCATAATCATGAACATGAATCATTCTCGATCAAACTTATAATTCAGTACTATGACTTAACAAATATATAACAATAAAGTTCTAATTTTTAAGAGCATAATATAAAAACACAAAAAGCATAAAATAATACCTTCTACATATATAATTACACAAGATCCGCAAGCCATCGGCAGCGCAGCAGCAATCTGCATCTGCAGCAGCTGAATACGATGCCATCTCCGCCATCTACCGACGGAACAGCAAATTATAAGAGTAGCAGCCAAGCCCCACTGAGATAGTAGCTGCGCCCGGAACGCAACGGCCAGCAGCGCGAACATACGATGCCATCTACCGACCGAACGGCAAATTAAATAAGGGGGGGGGGGGAGGGGAGTGAGACGGGAGAGAAGGGGAGGGGGAGGGGAGCGAGACGACGCGGAATGAGCGAGCGAAGCGAGCGACTCCGCTAGTTTATTAATAAACCATTCTCTGATTTTTCGCTTTACTTGGCTGAAAACTAGTCAAAGTAGTGAGTTCAGCTGGTAGCTGGTTAAAAATTGTTGGTATATAACAATTTTGACATCTTGTTCCGTAACCGTTTTTCACTAAAGGAATTTCGTATCTAATGGTTTCATCCCGCAGATAACTTTTTTTTTTAACTATCCATTATTTTATGGTCTTTATACACTGACAGTACACAGCAAATTATGTACGTTTTGCACCCAGCCGGACAGAGCCAAGATCTGGGTGGTGTGTACAGACGTACAGTTCGCTATGTGCTGCTATTTGTCCGGGTGTTGGATGATAACCCGGACTAGCGTCAACCCTGAATGTGTGAACGCGCGCCTAAATTCACCGCTGTATATTCCATCGGAAAAAGTTCGAGCGCGCAAGGGCGAGAACTGCTCCATGAGTGAATAGCAGCAAGGCCCGTGCAATTATCGGAGGATACATCATTGGGAGCAAGTGAGGCACGCAGATGAATGCCCGGGGCCCCTAGCCTTTTACGTCGTGCTTCCTTACTGCCAATGTCTTTTAGCTGCTACACCGCTTCTAAAAATCGGGTGAAAGTAGGGCTAAAAGCCTAATACATCCGAAAATACAGGAATTTACCTATATAAAGTGGATTGCGCATTATTAAACACAATCAGGAAAAAAAAATTCTCATTTAGACAATCTGATTTAAAGGACACTGATGGACGTCTAGTAATCATATATCGACGTATCAATGTTTGAATTAATATTTTTATGACGTAATTGGCAATGTGTGGCGTTATTGGTATCAACTAAAATTTAAACTGAAACTAAAAATTTGCATTCAACTGACGGAAATTTCCTGTTCAACCGCGGAAAGCATTACAGAAACGCGAATTTTCTTTATTTTTTTTTTCTGGATTCGAATTTCGTGTTTTAGTTCATCGTGCCAGCTTTGTCCGACGTAAATTGGTCCGGTGTCAGTGGCTCACACCCCTTCCGGTAAACATTCCACTCAAATGTTGCAAACTTTAAATTATTATAATTATATCGGTGTCTTATTTTTTTCTTGCTAAAAACTCGACGGTGGATGCAGTTATTTCGCCTGACTCGGCTATAGAGCAGTGACATTCGCCGCCATATTGGTACCAGATTGGCACCGGTATGGGTTTTGGAGGGCATAACTACAAGGTGCACTCCATAAAAATGGAGGGAAAAACAACGGAAGAGCGGATTTCTTAGGCTTAAAATAACGTCGTTTTCTCCAACAACAAAAATCGTGCGTTTTAGGTAAGAAATCAGTCTTCACAGCATCGGCTTCAGTATGACGCCCTTCTGTTTCTCTCTGCAGTGCCCCTTGCAGCTAGCCCATTAAGGCTCCAGCATAGAGTTATATACAATAATACTACGTCGTGTCGCTGCTCTATAATCGTGTAAAAATAATCCGTCGAAGTGTTACAAAAAAAAACAACCTTACTCCTTCCTCTCGTAATGCACAACACCACCTACCCAACCATCTGATATCGAGGAAATGCCGCGTTTAATGAATTGTTAGTAGCAGGAGCGCATTATATACACGTCCTCTTATATTTATGCTACCCCTGTTAGTAGTTAATGATTATTTATTGTGTCTGTCTTCCAATAACGCTTGGCTCAAAGCCGCTCTTTATCACGTGTGAGTTTCCGCACAACATGGTAATAAAACTTGAGGACATAATGGACAGTAATGGCCCCATAATTACCAACTATAAAGCCCGTTAACTGTTTTATTAAAGGGATCTACCAAGGTAAGGCGCTGGAGTTAGTGAAAGCGTAATGTACTGGGGTTTGCGAAACTGTTGGGCGAAAGTAACGAGCTTTTTTTTTTTTAAGAAAAATAAAGAACAAATCACAAGGTAAAGGGTAAACGTAGCAAACTTTCAGCATTAGGGACTGGCCTTGTGTGGAGGCCAAGAAACAATGTTGCTCTCCCTCCTTGTGATCTTAGGTCACCACTAAGAAAGACTGAACAGCTACTTAGCTCATCCGGAGCCGGTAGCCTGTATCCGCCAAGGTAGCACACTGGTTGGAGCGCCCGGCCTATAGTGATCGGGAAGTCCCGGGTTCGAGTCCCAGTCGGGGCAGTCGTCTTTTCTTTCTTTCTCAGGTTAGTGTATCTTGTTTCCTCACAAGACGAGTTTCTTTTTCTTCATTTACAATTTATTGGTCGCTATTGTTGGGGAGCTCTACCCAAATAACGTAACGTAGGTTTTGCCCTTGTTAACCCTCAACCCTCCCGTACCATATTATGTTACAGCCTTTTTAACGCCCCTTCCCCCTCAGAAAATGATGTTCCCACCGAAATAGGGACGCCGACATTGGGCCGATGTTTAAACGTTGGCGCTGTGTTGTTGGGCCAACCATTGGTCAACTGATCAATGTTACTTGACATAAGCTTGGTAAAAACAGGTGCTTTTTTGGTATAATGTGCTTAGTCTCCATACGAACTGCCTACTGTTAATATACATTTTGTTTTAATCTTTTACTGTTTGGTGTGATTCATTTTGTGACGGTTTTTAAATTTTTTATTATCCATCTGATTATAGTGTATAGAGAGGCTGCTGCTTTTGTCGGACTATTGTTTTCTTTATCAGAGAGAAGACTTTCAGTGCTTGAGTGCTTAGGCTTGTTGGCTAATGGTTTTCCCCGCTGCTTCTAGGCAGATTCAGTGGTTTCGGCGGATGGTTTTTATCTGCTGTAGTTTTTTCAACTCTCTCTCCCTCCCCCCTTTCCCAAACCTTTGATATTTGGGCTCTGGGGTCGTCCATATAGTGTTATGGCCTCTTCTTCGGCCTGGGCGCACGTCAAACACCTTCAGTAGATGTTTTGTGTACTTTGTGAGCAAAAAAGTACACAAATTGTGTGTACACAAGTCGTGTGAGGCTGAGCTGATGGCCTGAAGCAGTCATGATTACTAACTCATCCGTACACCGTGTCTTCAGAGTGGAGGACATGTCTTGAAATGCAACAAGAGCTTTCAATTTAAAATTTTAGTAAAAAAAAAAAAAAAACAGTGCGTGGTTGTAGTTTTAACACCGGCGTTTGGCGCAACGCATTGGCCCAAAGCGCTGAAACCATTAAACACATGCTTTATACATGCTGAAATGACATGCTTTTTGGCATGCCTTGTGGGACAGACAAAACACCAATAAACTTCGAACTATATTAAAGGCACTCGGCCTTTCGCCGTGAGGAGGTAGTGTTGGTCCGTTTTAAACTCGCAGGGACTTTGCCAGAGTCCCCTTTCCAGTCATCAACCCGATCAGCATCCTAAAACAAAGGAGAAAAAAAGAGTCAAACCTGGTTTCGATCCGGAAAACCTCCGAACATTGCAGTAGACATAGATAACGTGCATAATTAGGCCAGAATATATCTTGTAGCTGCTAATGAAGCTGGTAGACTCGCTCACTACCCTGTTCGGCACTGACTGGAAGGGACGTTTCCAGGGTCCAAGGCCCAGTCATCAACCAGATCAGCATCCTAAAACACTATTACTAGATAATTTTGAAGGAGGCAGAAGTATTCTAAAGGGAGCGTCAAACCTGGCTTCGTTCCGGGAAACCTCCCAACATTGCAGGAGGTATATAGAGATAATGTGCAGAACAGGCCAGAATCGATCCCCCGTAACCGCTGAAGGAGCTGGCAGTCTCTCTCAGTACCCTGGTCAGCGCACACTGGCAGGGACTCTGCCAGGTTCCTCTTTCCAGTAACCGATTAAATCATCTCTTTACCCGGTAATTGTTTGGGAACTTTGCTTTACATGCTATCAACCTAATCCTGGTGCCATGGCTACGGCTGGGAGTGCGTCAAAAGCTGAGCTGCCGACCTAATTCACCTACCACTCGAATCCTTTCGTGGTTATAGATCCGAAAACCATTACGAAAACCTGCGGAAACGTTTACTAATTTTTAAAAAGAATTATTAAAACATGTTTAAATGCTACCCATAGCCATAGAGACGCAACCGCCATACTGCGCGATGAAAGCGCCACAAGAAAACCTGATTTCCACCAGAACATCAGTTTTTGGTGGAAACAGAAATTTTGGTAGCCGTCAGTAGATGGGACCTCGGCCTTTGATTTCAAAGGTCGTGAGTTCGATTCCCCGCTCAGACAGTCTGACATATAAGTCCAAAAGGCAACGTAAATAGGTTTGCATCCGTATTTATTAAACCAATCTCGAGCCCTTTGGCTATCAGTCCTGTATAAACAGAAATTATCTCTGGCAGGAAAAATTTTGGGATGCGGTTTCCGATGTTATATGTTTAGCAGAAACGAGCGCGGCAGCACGAGCGAGGCATGTAATCTAGAAGAAAAAAAATTTCCATTATTTTCGTGAACAGCGACCTTAATTTACCCTAATTTTCAGATTTTACGCGTTTTTATCTGCAAATTTCTGCAAAGTCTACAAATGAGGATAAATCAAGGTCGCTTTTTAAGAAAATGATGGTCACCTTTTTTTCCAAATTACGTGCCTCGCTCGCGCTACCGCGCTCGCTGCGGCTACACACATAACATCAGAAACCGCAACCAAAAACCTGTCCGCCCAGGGATAATTTCCGTTTACTAATGTACTGGTCGAAATCAGGTTTTCTTATTGCACTCTCTTCTCGCATTATGACGTCAGCCTCACTATGGCTGTGAGAAGCGTTTTAGCGTGTTTTAATAATTATTTCTAAAAATTAATAAGTGCTTCCGCAAGTTTTTCGCTATTTTTTCGGAACTAATGTGACGAAAGGATTCGACCTGTAGGTGAATTAGGTAGATAGCGTGAAAAGTAAGGTTTCCAAATAATTTCCCCTTTTCCTTCTAAACTTCAAATAACGTCGTTTTTAATCTCTGTTTGAAAAGTGAAAAATCGTGTTGAGGCAAGATACCAAGCGAACTCGGCGCCCAGCTAGCAAGCGGCTGACTTTTAAAACATGCCTATTGCTATAGGGTCGATTTTGAGTTCACAGATACGGGCGACCCTGGTAACGGAAACGTAACCCTTGACCGGATATTTAGTTGCATTGCGTAAAATGGTGTAAAGAAGGGACGTCTGCCGTTTCTTTTGCGTTTAGAAATGTCCAAAATGACTCAGAATTAAGATTTTTCAACCAATAAATGCAGATTCAAACCTATTTTCATTGCCTGTTGGACCCGCCGCCTGTACGTCTATAAAACCCTTATCAATTTTTGCATATTTTTCTACTCGGTTGCATTACTAGTAATGAATCCTGTTTTTATGTCGTCCAACCTAAAGTTGCTAAGGAAAGACTCCACAAATGCATTTACTCTCAGGGTAGTAAATTTTTTTTTTTAATGGTAAGTAAGTTCATCTACCACTGGTTACAAAAAAAAAAAACACAAAAGCAAACACTCATTCCACAAGAGCTGATGCTCGCGTGTGGTTTGAGAGCAGAAGACAGAGAAAAACAATTGAACTAGCACTTTTGCACACAGAATCAAAGGTTAGGCGCCAAAAAAACAACAACAAAACACATCGAAATAAAATAAAAAAGTGCATCGATAAATATATATATATGCAAAAAATTTATGAAAAGGGAGATAAAAGCAGAAAACAAAGAGGAGTGAAATATATAAATCAATCTCAAAGAAAACACGAGTAAAGCAAAAACAAACAATTTATAGTCAATATATAGTCAACAATTGGTATCGTTCAAAACCAATTTTGAATTGTTGTATCATGTAATAGGCAAATAGTCAATACTTATAGTAATAAATTGCAGACCCATAACAAAAAAAAATAATAATAAAATAAAAGACAGAAAAGCTGCAAAACATCAAAATTGAAAGAAAGGTGAAAGCACGTTCATCTCACAATGCTAAACATGCTTTCTAGACAATTTCTGTCCAGGTTAATCAACCACCCAAACAGATGTTTCTGAAACGTGTGCTGATTATTAATTTCTTTAATGTTAACCGGTAGGTTATTGTGAAATTTGCTGCAAAGGTATAACTTACATTTTTGTTAATTTCATTGCCTACCGAAATTAAACTTATTACAGAGCTGAAATCGTTCAAGAAACATTTGTTTAAGTGGTTATGAGGTCAAAACCTTATGAGCTTAGCAATGCTGCTTAGCATTATGAGTTATTATTGACAACTTTTCTTTTTTGATTACATTGTTTTCTAGTAATTTTTCCCGCTTTTTTTCTTATTTATTTGTTAATTAATCTTGCTTTGTTTGATTTTGTAAACCCTGCTTTTCTCATTAATTACAGTTTTTATTCCTAATTTTTAAGGAAATGCTTCATTTTTTTTGTGTGTGCGAATTTTACTCACACGCGGCTATATCTGCTCTTGTGGTGTCAGGTTCGACGTTTGGCAATATTTTCCTTGTAAACTGTAGTAAAATAAAAAAAAAATAAACTCAACTATAGTGTCCGCGGCCTATCTTGAGTTTGCTGCAGAAGGAATACAGATAATCGATTGTACGTTTTTAGTAGCAGAGTGCCTTGTTGATATCCAAGATGGTTACAAAAAAACGATGGCGGCCGTCGATTAAAGCCGCCTCCTCCAGGAAGACGTAGCTGCTCATAAAATACTTGCAGGACTCAAGATACGCCGCGCATACAATAAAAAAAAAAAATGTCGGACTGACGGATCCCGTTGAAAGCAAACACCGAAAGGCGACGGATATAGGTTCGCATTTGCATTTAATTATCACTAATCGAGCCCATTTGGCTTTCCATCGTGTTTTACTTCCAACTAATCTGGCTCGTATTTCTCCTTTACGGAAAGTCAGTCGTCACCAAAATTGGATCTTCTACTGTGCTTTTACAAGCTTTTTTCTTTTCTTTTTTGTTTATGTCACCTGCACCAAGAAAAACACCGGAATATTTGCTCCGTTTCGACAACATGCCCGGCAGACCTTACGGTGACCCTAGAGGCCAATCCGTCTTGCTTTAGGAAGCCGAAGGTGCCATGGAACCAGCAAGAGAATTGAAGGGGACCTCTGTGGATCTGTAAAGGTGTCCTTGTCCACAATATGGTCACGCAAATTAGGAGTAAATTATCAAAATATCAGAGAGAGAAAAAAAAGGATAATGGAAAACAAAATTCCGATTCATTTGTCATCACATGCCTACAGAATAAAAAAAATACACTAAAAACTAACATTTATAGTGTTCGCGACCTGTCTTGAGTTCGCCGCAGCATAGACAATCGATTACACGTGTTTAGTAGCAGAGTGCCTTGTTGATATCCAAGATGGTTACAAAAACAACGGCGGCCGTCGATTAAAGCCGCCTTCTCCAGGAAGACGTAGCCGCTCAAAAAATACTGCAGGACTCAAGATACGCCGCGCACACAATACATTATTGCAATTGTTTGGTGAGCTTTTGTTAAGCTTTTGAAGCTTTTTAAGAATGAAAAGCAAGGCTTGACTATATTTGAGAAAATATACTATTTGAGAAAATGTTGGATGGATAAACATTCAAAACATCCTACATAATCAGGGTAGGAGAAAATTCCTGGTTCAGCCAACCGCTCATATAGAGAACAGTTGAGGGGTTACACCGAACTCTAAAGATCGCCTGGCAACTATTCGCTAGCTGTAATTATAGGCCTGATTATTCCATATAGACCGAATCACTCAAAGTAGGACTTAAATATAAGACAATTTACTCAGTGGTGTAACGTGTTGCGGACTTTACTTATACTGTTGTCAACCAACCAATTTCTCAAGTTGACTCTATAAAAGATCATGGAATCTTTGTTGATAATGTACTGAAATTTCACTTGCAAACTGAGCACGTGTGTAAGGACGCCCGCAAAATGTGTTTCGCTTTAAGCTCGGTCCATACATGCGTTTTTTAAACGCGCGTTGACGCTGCGTTGACGTAGCCAATCAACGCACACATACGTTTTTTTTTTTAACGTGCGGTGACGCTGCGTTGCCTCTAGCAATCAATGCACACATGACCGTGAGCCGGCAGTACGCATTCGGCTGCGACCCATTTGTCTAACCTCGTGTACAAAAATATATTTTCAAACCAATGCGACGATATTTGGTACATTTATTTACTGATTTAAGACGTGCCAGGGAAATATATTATACATCCTTTGCAGATTAACTAACAAATTCGGATAAGTTCTTTTAATACTTCCCGACGAGTCTTCAATCATTTCTGCAGCAACATTTCATATTTCAGGGTAGTTCTTTACTCCCCCATAACAATTCCTCGCATATTTGTTTGAAATTGGACGCCATTTTCGGTAACGCTTTTGCGATAAACGACGGATGTGTGCACCGCTCAAGGTACTGAGAGACGTATAGGTGCGTTTTATATTAACGCTGCGTTACCGCTGCGTTGGCGGGGGGAAGTGCGGCGCAAAACGAAGGCAAGAGTGACTCGACGCAGGTGTGTGTGCACTGTGTAGTACCCAACAGATGTCACGTAAACCAAACCGCATATGCGGTAACGCAGCGTCAAAGCGCACTAAAAATAACGCATGTCTGCACCGGTACTAACGTTCTGCTTTCGTTAACTGGAATGCTGATTTTGCACGGGAACTGCATTTAACCTTTATCTGTCCGAAAATCGAACATTGTATACAGGCATGGTGTCCATACTACGACACTGACAAACATGAAATCGACAAAGATCAGAGAATAGTTGTTCGTCAGTGCAAAGATTTAAAGCTACTTCCCTATGAAGAACGGCTTAAACATCTGGAGCTTCCTACTAAGGAAGAACGAGCGAGCAACGTGTCAGCAATTACGGGCGTTTCGGCTGTAACACCCCGACTGCTTCAATGCAATCGATAATTTGTGTGTTTTAGCACGAAACTTCTTTACAGATTTTTTTTCTCGAGACTGAAGGTCGACGGAAATTTGTTGGAAAGTTTAGTGCTATAACGCACAAATCATACATTTCATGAATGCACGAATGGGATTCGAGTTTGAGAATTTTTGTTTTCTTTCCGCAAAACGATTCTCCAAAGTAATTTCTTTTTACAGTTTCACTTTCGATTAACGAAGTAATTTTAATTTACGATGTTTAATTTTATGATGTTTACGATGTTTTTCTCTATTTGGCATAGCGATACTACCCCCCACCCACCAATCACATTTCGTCAACCAACATGTAATTCCGTTTGCTTCGGTTTCGTATTATGTCTAAACCACATTTTAATGCTGCTGATACACCACGTTAAACGTACCCTGACCGTGCTTCCGTAAAAGTCCTACGATTTACGAAAATGACTTCATTGCCCTGTTACGGTCATACCTACTCCGAACACTGCCGAAAAGAAGCTTCCTGTTTCCGTAAAAGTCCGATGATTAACGAAGATGACGTCATTTCCCTAATATGGGCATAATAAGAATGAAAGCGAAATAAGCGTCATCTAAGCGAGATGTACTAGGTAGATCTGTGGTTTGTTCGTCGTCGACCAATCAGAATCGAGTAAAGCTTCGATCTGTATAATTACTGAGGCAGAGAGCTCTGCTGTGGTTTTTTTCCACCGTGTAAGTCGGCGTGGTGCTCGTTTTGTAGAAAGAAGACAAAAATTCTCGTTCGAAAGATACGCCATCAGTGGATAGGCAGACCCTGTTTATTTTCAGTAGCACAAGCGCATGCCCGTGACCTAACTGTATGCAAAATTTAGGCAAAGTAACACGACGAAACGTTTTTCCACTGAAAATAGTTGTTTATTTTGCCGACCGATTTCCGGACCGATCAAGCATTGGAGGGGTGTGACGCCTCCACCACCTCCACCCATAAAACCGTCCCTGGAGAAGAAATTAGGAGACCAATTCATTCGGGCGCGTTAGCCAGTGAATCGCGATCCTACTCAATTGCGTCTCTTTTACTATTACGCGCAGTTTAGTGAAACGAGCACTGACAGACCAATTAAGTCAGAATTAGTCGTTTAGCGAAGCACTACGTGAAAGAGAGACCAGCCTAAAGCTTCATCGTTAACTCGTTGAAGCTTCATCGTTAAGTTAACGATAAAGCCTCAGTTAATGTTATTGCTTCGCCCACGCCAGCTACAGTTATAGGTGTAGGACGACCACAGTAGCACGTTTGTTAGGCTTAAAGTTTTGCGGGATCGTAATAGTAATTAGGTTTGTTAATTTGTTATGAAACGTGGATTCGTGTTCCTTAATTTAATGTGTTGTTGGGTAAACCATCGTCGTGGGTTATTCATCATGGGTAATAGACCTAAATGCTTACCGCTTTGCACGCGATTGCGTGTTCGCCAAGTGACGACTTTTCAGCTTAGCGCTGAATGTTTGAAGGGAAGCAGCGTTGTGCTCTTGTCGAAGTTTAGGTATTAAATATCTTAAGAAAGTTTGTCTCTATTGTGGCGATTGCTGGGTCGTGCAACGGCTCCTCAACACCAACACCACAGTTAAAGGGCAATTACATCCATTTTGACATGCATGTTTGACTTTTGGATCACTTACACAATAACTAAACACAAGAATTGCGGTAAAAATACGTTACTTACGTCCGATATAACATTTAATTACTGCATCACCAAAACTCGACACGGAGATCGCCATTGTTTTGCTGGAACGCTCAGAAATTAATGCCGACAGATGTCACTTTTCGATTTCGACTCGCAGCCGATTGAGATAGCTGTATTGACTGTGAGGAGCTCAAGCGTCTGCCGGCCTTAACCGGTCGGCAGTGTAGTGGCCAGCTAAGGCCGTCAGACACTTGAACTCCTCACAGTCAATACAGCTATCCCAACCGGCTGCGAGTCGAAATCGAAGAGATCCGTCTGTCGGCATTAATTTCTACGCGTTCCAGCAAAACAATGGCGACCTCCGTGTCGTGTTTTGGTGATGCAGTAATTAAATTGTTATATCGGACGTACGTAACAGTAACGTATCCCTACCGCAATTCTTGTGTTTAGTTATTGTGTAAGTGATCCAAAAGTCAAACATGCGTGTTAAAATGGATGTAATTGCCCTTTAAGGGATTAGAAGGCAACGTAAAGTATAGGGTCATGCTACAGGTTGGGGTTATTCCAAATTAAAAACCTAGCTAATAAAAATAAAATCGTGGATTACTTCTAGCTATATTTTAATTATTAATTTGAGTGATGATCAGCGCATGCTCACCAGAGTTTTGGCGATGACTCTTGCCTTATCTTGGGGCCTTAAATGGAATGCCATAAGTGTTAGGTTTACTCGGGCTTAGTTAGGATGATGATAGATTTGGGGCAATTATTTGTTTGGAATGGTAAATTTTGATTTTTCGGGGTAGAAGTCAAATACTGGCAACAGGGCTGGTCTGGGTTAAATTTAAGTTTAGAGATTGGGACAAAAAGGGAAATATTTCTAATTAAAATAGCCGAAATTACCTTTGGATGTGGGTTGATGGGTGGTTCGAGGTGGAATGAATTCTCGATTAAAACCTAATTGTTGGGAGCACCAGGTAGATGACCATGCGAGCTCGATCCATGAGAATTGATGTCAAACATTAAGTACAGGCAATTCAGACGCTATATATTGTTACAATAAGTGACCACATAGCAAAATAGGGTTTCAAAGGGTTTAACGAGCGTTAACCACTCCTGGTAATCTGCCCGAAGCCCTAAGGCCTTTCAATATTAATTTTGAAGTGACAATGGGTCGCTTACAATAATGATGTCATGCGGACCTTGAGCTAGGTAGATTTCACAAATGACGTCATCAGAGGAACTTCGCTGGGGTGGCATAATTTCAACGTTTGAGATGCGGAATTAAACTCGCAACATATTACTTAAGATAGTCTGGAGCAGTTAAGAACAACGTGCAAGCGCGAGTGTTACCTTTATCTTCTGGCGTCATTCATTAGCTCTAGACACTTTTTTGAAGTCCTTTTCTTACGTCACTTCAGTCGTGGGATTCGAACCGGTAATACCTTGATCTGGGTACGAGTACCGATTACTTGGTTGTGCTTGCTCGCTATACTCGCGGTCGCAGGGAATTCGTCACAAATCTCGCGGTGTGCACGGGACTTATTTTTTGGCTGTGTCTCCTGTAGGACCCCGGAATTTAATAGGTCACCCCTCTGGTTTTTTAATTGTTTGTGCCACAAGTGTAAGATGTCAAGAGGTCACATCCCTGATTTTTCAGTTATTTATGCCACAGGTGTAAGATGTCAATAGGTGGAGCCAGTGGAGGCTGTGGCCATAGCGATTAAGGTGCTATGCAAGTGATCTGGGGACGAACTGGGTAGCTGGTTCGAATCCGGGTCATACCACTCCAACGAAACGTAAGTGCATGAAGGTAGCTTACTGAACTACGTCATTTTCTAGTGTATGATTTTCGCTGTTGGCTAATTTCCAATTTTCCTTAATATTATTTCCAGTGATTTATGTCTATTTATTTATGGCATATTTGTATCACATATGTACTGGCAGTAAAAAAGATTGTATGTCTCTTACTTTTTTACTGAGTACACAAAATCACAAAATGTGCAATAACATTACGCAAGAATTCGTGAGAAGGCTGAAACCGTGCACAGCTATGTGTACTCTTAGTGCACAGCATCTTCAAAGTTGTAGGCTGATCAAAGTTGGCGGCAACAAGCGACTGTACGCGGTAAACCTTTGTAGCACAACGCCATTGCCGTAAAAGAAGTACACGGATTACTAACAAAAACGTCAACTGTGCCGTAAAAAAGGGGTTCGATGATTGAAGTTTCACCTTACTTGTTAAAATGTACACGGCTAAAAATTGATGATTTTTTAATTGAAATAATCAAATGTACAATTGATAAAATTGCATCTGTTTAATTGCTGTTGTGCTTTACGAATCATCAATGTTATTTAAAACGTAAAGCAGGACAGCATTTAAAAACAGATGCAATATTCTCAATTGTACGTTTGATTATTTCAATTAAAAATCATCAATTTCTGTCCGTGTACATTTTGACAAATAAAATGAAACTTCAGTCATATACCCCTCTTTTTACGGCACACTTGACGTTTTTGTTTGTAATCATTATATTATCCAATGAGTCCACAATTGACATTTTTGTTTTCGGCTGCTTTAGGAACTTTTTATTTTTATTTTTTTGTCTGTATGCTACGCCAAATTCATTTTGGGGAAACCGGTACTTATTGTAAATAAAATTCAAAACTCAAGTCCATTCATTAAAACGGCTCTCTCAAACGGAGAAGATCGGATCTCGAAATCAAGTTTCGCCAAATTATTGATGTTTAAAAGCGACTGAATCCTGTTTACGCTGGAGGCCCTCGCCCGTCAATCATAAACAGCTGTCATCTTATTAAACTCAAACTCAACGGTTTAGCATTTTTTTTTTCAGCTGTAGATTTTTGGGTGATCGTGGCGTTCTGTTGATCCTGAGTCTGTCCGGAATTGAGAGAATTTCTCCGATTACTGAAGAATGGACTTTTTCTGGAACACGAACGTGATGTTTAAAGCTCATGACAATTTATAGATGGACAGCATTGTGGTATCCTTGTATCTCAGCAAAGACACACACGTTCTACAAATTTCTAGTTACAGGGCGTTTATACCAACCCTAGAAACCAGGAGAAAGTGAGTGTGGATGTTAGGTCAGGAATTTACAAATTATTAATTTGAAACTGCAGATTTCAACTCTGATAAGTGAGGACGAGATATTATTTTCTCTAAGCCTAATGTTGACTAAAATTAAAATACTTCGAACTACACATAGTATCTGTTAACATTCATTCGACTTTTTGTCTTTGTTAGGCCTAGCCGGAGACGACGCTAGAATCATTTCAGTTGGGAGGCGGCAGTGGGGCAGCAATTTTAGCCAGGAAGGCGAACCGAAAAATGCTACTTTTGCGGTCCCCCCTCCAAAAAAAAAAAAAAAGATTAAAAGTAAAAATAACACTCTTGCAATTCTTTCTAACGCCAAACGTTCTTAACTGTTTTCTACAGTTTCATCGGAGTGGCATGACCCGGATTCGAACCAGGTACCCAGTTCCCCCCCCCCAGATCACTTGGATAGCTGATTTTTTTTTTATTTATAAAAAAAGACGAGAAAAAAGACGATCTTACAACTCTCACAGTAAAACCAGGAGCAAATTATATACACGTCCTTTAGGTGAATTATATACACGTCCTCTTATATTTATGCTACCTCTGGTAAAACCTAGGCTCTATTGATGTGACCTAAAGTCCTTCCTGTCGCTGTGAAAGAAAACTAACGTAGTTTTCTTCATACGTTACCAGAATTTTCTTCATTTATACGTCTGATTTTGATCTGATGCTTGGGGGGGGGGAGCCAAAAATTTTGGAGGGCGAGCGCCCTCCCCCCCCTCGCCCTCCCTTAGCGTCGTCCACATGGGCCTAGCTAAGCGACCACTTGCTGTTTATAACGTATTTTTTACTGTATTATGCGTTTAGAAGTGTTTTCCACACACGAAAAAAAAAAAAAAAAAACATTAAATACCAAGACCAATAAGTAGCTGAATCTGTTAGCAGAGGTGGTTTATTTTTAAATATTTTTACATAGTTTTTTTACGGGTTAGGCCTACCATTTTTTTCACCCTTACTACGCGTCACGGAAAACAGTTTACGTGTTTCATGGTGGATTTGAGTATAAATCTGGCTTGTCATGTGTTTTATTTTTGTTGTTTGGGCGGTAGACGGTAGTGTGGTATAATTACGTGCAGAGACAATACTTTTTTTTTTTTTTTTTTTTTTTACAAATGGATTACGTAAGAACCCCTAGCTGCGAGTAGCCACTCAAAAAAAAAGTCAATGAAACAGGAAAAAGTACAGAAATATCAGGAAAAGGTCAGGAATTATCAATGTGGTGTTTTGATATAGACACGGAAGTAATCAGTTACACGATTGTGAGAAGAAGAAAGATCTGCATTTCACGATTGGACGGAACTATAGTTTGTTCCACATTATCTTTGCAGGAAATTGACTGGATGACGCCACGTTTCCTTGCACTACGAGTGCAAAAACATGTAGATATCGCCAGAGGCGGACTGGCAGATCAAGAGGCCAGTCGGGAAGGTGACGGCCAGAGGCCACTTTTTTCAACTTATCAGGGCAGAGCCACGAATGTAGCGAAGGGGCGGGGGAGTAGACCTGTAAAATTTGTCGAATCATGCACTGCAGCTAGGGGATCTGGGGGAGCTTTGAGAGCACCCCCAGCAGGGTCCGTGATGGAGCTCCGGAAGCTGACGGATTTTTAGGTATTCTGAGGCCTTTCCTGGCTTAAAACTATACGTATTAGAGATTGCTTAAGACGCCACGACGACTTTCTTTTAAAACTCCTTCCCTTACCCTAAATGAACTTTTGGTAGCTTTAGAAGAATGGTGGATTCCAGGTGTATACACGAAAACTCAGTACTATTTTTTTTTTTTATTATGAAAAGCAAGTGATTTAACCCTAGTGATTAATAGGATAGTTTTGGTTCAGTGTTATGCATTTATCACACTGCAGGTAGCATATTTCGACGTTTCGTGCGTGGGATGAGGAATTTTCAACATCAGTGTTTGATCCAAATAATACAGGCTGGAACAAGAACAAAGTATTTTTGTTTTTTTTTGGGGGGGGAGGGGGGGTCTGGGGATTTTCCGAGTGTATTTTTTTTCAATTTTACTAATTAATTTTTGTCTTAGTTTAGCTACACTTCGGTAATTTTTGCGAGTTAACGTGGAGAGCAGGGTGGCGTTCTACCTGTAAAACCAGGAAAATTTATCAAGGGTGGAAAATTCAGGGAATTTATCAAGTCTGGAAAAATCATGGAATTTATCAAGTCTGGAAAATTCAGGGAAAAATCAGGGAATTTGGGGAAAAAATTACCGAAAATCAGGGAATTTGAACATTTTCAGGAAAAATCCTTCACCTGTGAAGAATAGGTAATTCGGATTTAATTTTTTACTTCTGAAACTTTCAATTTATTTCAGTTCATTGCCTTATTGTTTCATTTGTGATAAAAGCGAAATCCATAACGTGTTAAGCGAGTTTTTAGTTTTGGTTCAAATTATGGCCTTTTCCTGCTCTTTACCAACACTAGTTAGGGCAGTGCAATTTTTGATTTAGCAAAGCAGTGCAATATAGTTATTGCGACATAAGTGAAATGTCAGAAAAAAAAAAAAAGAAAAAAAAAACGTTTTCAGTCCTGGAATGCACGTTCCTTCGAACAACGAACAAATCAGGGAAAAGTGTTAGTATTGATCTGGAAAACCTGAAAATATCAGGAAACCTGGACATTTCATCATGTGCTTTTAAAGGCACATAAATCCCTCCGTTCTGGCCGCTTTACTCTGCGTCACCTACGCTAAAATATAGTTCAAACGACCGCAGCGCGCATTGCTCTACGACACTAGTCCAGATTCCTAGAATCTTGCAACAGCACTTGTAACCTGCCCTTTATTTCCTCAAATTCTCGTCGAATTTCCTCAAATTTCAAAACACTAACGATCTACAACCTTGTAAACTTTATAAAATTTGAGAAGTTCTTGACGATCTTTTTTGTATTATTATATGATCTGTCTTTAGGGCTTCTTGACTTTCTCTCACCTACACGATTTCCTCAATTTTGTCTCTTTCCTCAGTAACCAGGTTACAAGGTTACGTAATATTCTCGAACCCCGCACTAGTCATACTCATTTCGGGGCCGCTGCAACGTGACACATCGTACGACCAAGTCGCAAACTTGAGCGAATGATTAATTATCCTTCCTCCAGGGCCGCGGCTTGCCAGCGATGTGGCGGGAGTTAAATACCGCTCGGACCGAGCCGTTTAAAACAAGCCTAATAACATTCACGCGCCACATCTGCATCGTACCCTTAGACCAGCAAATGAAAGGTAAATCAGTTTATATAAAACTATTTCCGGTAATGTATCGAGTGAAACTGTTAAAATATACCGGAAGGAGTTATGTGCCTTTAAAAGACACCCTGGAGAGCCACAGGCCACAGGCCCTTCGGCTTCATTTTTTTCAGCACCTTCCTTGGATCTGCCCTCGACAACAAATGAATCTCAATTGCCACATTTTAAAACGTGGGAATAGGACCTAAGCCTGGTTAAGAACACAAACTTGCTAGAAGTAAAGGAGAGAAAAAAAACTGAAAATTTAAGCCCTTCGGAGACAATGGTCATGGCGTCAAAGGTTCTAGTATTGGTTGGAATTCAGTCATGTGACTGTTATGGTGTATTTTTGCTGAGATGCTTTATTTCTCATTTTACCTAATTGTGAGTAACCTTACGATAATTTGATACAGATAATTTTCAATGAGGTTGCTCCGCACCTTGAAAATGTAAGGAGTAGGAAAAATTCAGGGCTTACCTTCCTAAGCTGAGATTGTTTAAGTGCCAGTCTTATAATTATAGCAGGCTTATAATTATAGCAGACTGCAGAAGTCTTAGTTTTTCCACCGAAATCCAGATTCTTTTGACCGGGCGCGAAACGGACTTTAACCAAATTCTTCCAAACTGAGATGGTCTTCCGTTCCCCTCCCGACTTTCGTGTTTTAGAACAAATTTTGACGGTTTTCGTTGTTTTAAAGCAAATCGAAGATTTCTCATTGGTTCACTCATTTCCGTGACAGAAGAAACGTCATCGCCACTTTTCTCTTTCTCCTATGACCTCCATGGCTAATCGTAATCGAATGATCCGTTTGTTAATGTCCTGTCAGTTAATGCAATCACTCCAGGCAGAAAGCGTATACGTATACTTTGTAGCTTCAAGAAGATCGGCTTCCGTGTAATACGCAGGCGCAGCCGGAAAGCGCAACTAGTAAACTGCGTTCTGCGGTTGAAACTCTATATTCGGCGTCGTATTTGGAAGACAAAAAAAGACTTTTACTGAAACCATTGGGGTCTATTGGGGTCCAGACATTGATTGCTCCTAGATTTTCCGTGAACAATACTTGTCGTTAATATTTCGTTTGTTACTGACTGTTACTGCTAATCAACATTACACTTCAAGTTTCCCGGCCACTCGCCCATTTTCTCTAGTACCGTGCAAAGAATGAACACGCTCGCCCTATGTCATTGCTACCGTGCAAAGAATGAACATTCTTTTCCTTTTCACTGATGGTTTGAAAAGAGTGAACATGCTCGCCCTATCGCATTAATCCGTATTTGGGCAATGACAAATGTGAAAATTATGAACGAGAAAATGTTAAGACATAAAATTCTTCCAGAAAAAAAGATACAGGTGACGATAAGACCGCATGACTTGTTGTACATTCACACTCCGATAAAAGTTGTGATATCCACCAAAACCAAAACTGGTACAAGAGAAACCGCCAAGTTTCCAAAAAGGGTCGGCCGCCAAGGTTAATCCTATTAGCCAAGTTAATCGCAAGTAGCAATGTTCTAGCTTTCATTTAACTTTCGAACTATTAGTTAAAGTGCCAGTCTTAACTTGGCTAATAGGATTAGCCTTGGCGGCCTTTCCCTGGTTGAATGATATCACTACTTTCAGAGACCGAACCCTTTTCGGAAACTTGGCTGCTTCTTTTATACCAGTTTTGGTTTTGGGTGAACAGAATGAACATGCTCGCCGTATCGCATTAAGTCGCATTTGGTTTGGTTGTCACACTCATTGCATTTCCTGTTACTGACCTGTCCTGTACTCCGGCAAAAGCGAAATATACATAAAGTATAGCATAGATTTTTTTTGGTATTATTTATTAAACAGTTTTGGAGAGTGCTGCGTGAAAAAGCCACGTGAACTGAGCCGGTACACTGTTAACAATTTCCATAAAATTGTTAAAGGCTTAGTAGTTTTTTTCAAGCACGTTCGGGTGCATTGTTGATCCTAATGAGTGCATGATTTCAAGATGTGAAGATTTTTTTCAGACGTAGTGGTAAAGTACAAACCGGTACGACACATTCGTGCACAAAGCCACTACTCCTAGTTCATTTAATTAGTTCTTTACACCGTACTTAAGACAATTTTTAACAGACGACAGAGTCGGGAACATGCTCAAAGAAAAATACAAATTACGTTGCCACACATTTAAATACAATTCAAAAGCAAAATAATAAGAAAAAAATACGTGTTCACGAATGGTGACAAAAACGACAAAAATAAACGCAATTCTTGAAACCGAAATGAAAAAAAAAAAACTGACAGAGCCTCAATTCAACCAAAGGCGCCAAAATTCCTTCCAAATATCCTTCTCAATCAGCCAGAGAATCACACACACAGCCACAAATCGCTGTGCATAATCAGGGGTGAGATTCAATGATCATGCAAAAAAAAAAAGGAAGATTTTTGAATCGACATGTTGGAAAGGTGGGGTGGGTACACTTTTTTTCTGTGGATAGAGCAGTGACATTTGCCGCCATATTGGCACCAAATTGGCGCCAGTTTGGATTTTGGAGGGCATAACTACAAGGTGCACTACATAAAAATGGAGGGAAAAACAACGGAAGAGCGGATTTCTTAGGCTTAAAATAACGTTGCTTTCTCCAACAACAAAAATTACCGCGTTTTAGGTCTAAGAAATCACTCTTCACAGCATCGGCTTCAGTATGACGCCTTTCTGTTTCTCTCTGCAGTGCCCCTTGCAGCTAACCCATTTAGGCTCCAGCATAGAGTTATAAACAATAATACTACGTCGTGTCACTGCTCTATAAA
This sequence comes from Lithobius niger, assembly GCA_023313725.1. Lineage (NCBI taxonomy): Eukaryota > Metazoa > Arthropoda > Chilopoda > Lithobiomorpha > Lithobiidae > Lithobius > Lithobius niger. Next base: position 25,086 of record JAHWFP010035525.1, read on the forward strand.
GCAGCGTCAAGTGACGTCATATTGCTACAAGAGAGATACCTGCAAGGGGCACTATATTCAAAATGGTGGGTTAAATAACGGCACTTCTAGTCAAGCCAGTGCTTTGAGAGTGAATTTCGTAGGCTTAAAAAACCGTTGTTTTCTCCAATCCATTATGCTGCTTAGGTTTGAATTGGAAAATATCGATTCCACTTGCTTAAAAATGTCAGCAACTGCCAACAAATCGACAAAAATCGCGCGTTTTAGGCCTAAGAAATCCAGTCTAATAGCATTGGCTTCAGTAAGACGCTCTTCTTTTCCCCCACCAGTGCCCCTTGCAGCTAACCCATTAAGGCTCCAGCATACAGTTATATACAATAATACTACGTCGTGTCACTGCTCTATAGGGAAGAGGATAGAACACCCTGCTGAAGTTAATTATAAACAAAAATCACTGCTGAAAAAAAAAAAAATAAAGTCTTCTTAAACTTGACTGCTTCCATTTGAGTTGACGCTTTTTTTTTACTTGCTGTCTTTTAAAGTTAAGGCCGCTAAAAATATTATTAATTAAGTAGTTCTCAGGAGTGGTACTAAAAATAAAATGACACGAGCGGGCGGAGTTTTTTTTTTTTACGTTTTATTCGTGATTTTTCAGATTCGGGCGAGGGCTTTTTTTTAAACCAAACAAAACGAAATCAGTAGGTTACATTTTGTTTCACGAAAAAAAAACGTGAAAAAAAAAACACCTCCCGCTCGCGTCATTTTTTTTTTAGTACCACTTCCAAGAAACACTTAATTAATTATTTTTAGCGGCCTAAAACTGCGTCGCTGGATTTTTCCCGTGTTTGAATGTCAGACCCCCCTGCCTACCCCCGCAGGAACCAGTATCCAAATCGGTTGATCTGGGGCTAACAAACCTAATAGTCCAGTGGAGGTAGATAAACTCAATCATTCCAGTTGGAGATGTGTGGGTAAATATTCAAAGAGATAGACACGGCAAGGAAATAATGCAGAACAAATGCTATACCACACCAGCCACGGCTGTTTGCAGTCATGTAGTCATGAGTTAGCCTATGGCGAATGAGAACAGCGGATATTTGAGTGGACTAGCCCAGTCATGTGATCAGCGCGTCACGGGAAACAGCCTTGGTGCGCAGTATAGTTGCAATATTTTTTTGTTTACTGAATTACTTTTTTAGCCATAAGTCATCTGAAGCAAATTAATGCTCGTCTAGCTGGACCGGTTCAATTTGAACTTCGCTGCACGTTTTTGAAGGAGAAAGAAGCTTAGCAGGGGGAAGTGCAAACCCGGAGATGCGAACCTGGAAACTTCCGATCACTGCAGGCGGCCGAGACAATGTCCAGAACAAACCAGATTAGATCCTACAGCCGCTGAAGGAGCATGATAACTTCTCATACCATCCAGGTCGGCGCAGACAGGCAGCGACTTAGTAGTAAATCAAGAATTCAGAAGCGACCATTAAAATTTTGATAATCCATCGTAATATGCACAATACGCGCGTACGCATGTTTGCTTGAATTTGTAACGCTTCACGGTGGACTATTTTTAGACCCGGATGTTGCACTGCGGTTACGCTGCTCGCCTCCCGCTCCACTGCCAAAATTAAAAAAAAAAAAGGCAACAAGAAAAACAAAATAACTGACTGCGAAACTACATTGTTTTCCTAGGAGCAAACTCTGAGCGGATTAGTATAAAATTTCTGGTTTAGATATACTACATTGACCTACGGACAAATTATTGAGTAGAGGCTAACCTTTGCCATTTTGGTTCAGTATTTATGATGGTATATTTTGGTGGTACATTGCTTGCCCGCTAACCGTTACGGCTTAAGAGGAAACAAATGAAATTCATGACTAGTTAATGATCCCTAAATAATTAAGCTCATCCGATTTGGCTAGGGTAAAGGGGAAAAGATGTTCTCGTTAACAAGGCCGAAGTACATAGCGTCTGCATAACTTGGGGATCGATGGTTGAAATGGAGTATAAACCTTCACTTGGTAACCAATTCAAGGCAGGTAGTTGAAGGCACACAACAATAGGCTTGAGCAGGTTGATACGTCATGTGTGTTGCTGCATTTGAATACAGCAATACAATTAATTGTCGTGAAAGGACTCTGACATTAAATCATGGCTCCAAGAAATGATTTAAACAAGCAAAACTCAAGTATATAAATAGTTCACGAAAAAGGATGATATCAAGCCAAAAACTACAAGTGGTAAAGAACTCCGCCAAGTTACCAAATGCTTTGGCCGTTGCAAGCAGTGATATCAACAGCTATCAACCTTACCCTCCTTTTTCTTAAACAGTCACCAACCAAACCGGAAAAACCAATCGTAAAAATTCAGTACGATGTCTAATTCGAAAACGCAAAACAAACATTAAACATGACTTGTTTCTGCAGTCGTTATTTCGAAAACTACGGTAAACTTCAAGACTAAGAAGCTAACAATTCGAAAGAAAACAAACAAAAAAAGGCTAAGTTTTGTTCGGTTATGTAACTTTTCATCGAACTTGGCAAAATAGCGTTGCGTTTTGATATCACCACTTGCAACCGGCCAAAACATTTGGTAACTTAAAGTTCTTTACCCACTTTTGGTTTTTGGTTGGATAGTTCTTTGCCCGTAGGTCTGGCACCGGCCGACACGAGTTGTATAGTTTTGTATGCTCGCAAGGCTATCTCACGCAGTTCGCCACAAGTACTGCATCCTTAAGATTTCAGATAACGACCCTTTACTGTCCTAAACAACGTGAAACTCGCCTACTTCTTTCTCCTTCCATTTCCAGAACAACCAACCGTAGAGATACCACCAAATTTAAGGATGCTTTATCGTATCTACATCATTAAAACTGTATGATGCGCATGCGTGCGTGTTTGTACCTCTATTCCTCTGGAACCAAGGCTCCTACAAAACTGGGAGTAAGACCAAATGAAAGATAATTAAATTGTGCTTCGGTTAGGCCTATTTTCTTCGCTATGACCCTCAAATTTAATATGCGAAAAACCCAATAAAATAACGTCAAGGTTTTTTTTAACCCTAATGATGTTTGTTCATGACGACATAGTTTGTTCATGCAAACCTCCTCAAGCGAAGCGAGACAACACCAACGGAGCGGACGAAGGGAGCGAAGTGGCTAGGTTGAACTAAAGCGAAAACATTCAAAACTGACATTCTTTGGCGTTTCTTTTGTTGGGAAGTGTTGCGCATTCAACTTCTTCCTTTTTATCTAAATAATAAGATTAGATTAGATTGGATTAAAAATTAATTTCTTTGAGCCTTAAGTCAGCCGAAGCAACTTAATACTTGTATGGCTGAACCGGCTCAATTTTGAACATTACCAGGCTTTTAGAGAAGAAGAAATATCTGGTAAAGGGAGGTGCCTACTCGGGAATTCGATCCGGGAAACCTCCGATCATCGTAGGGGCCGAAAGATTGTCCTGAATTGGCCAGAGTAGTTCCCACAGCCGCTGAAGGAGCATGACAGCCTTTCACGCTACCCTGGCCGGCAGTCCTGGCAGGACTTTGCCAAGGTCCCCTTTCCAGGGGTTCGACCAGATCCGCAAACCTCCAGCAACCAGGCTGAGCTCTCTCTCACAACTCAGCCACGATGACCACTAAAGAGAATGCTTTGAATAGAGAATCGAAGCACCCAGATCACACCATTTTTAAACAAATTTACCTAATTAGTTGATTACTGGGGCAGCCTCTTGTATTTGGCCGGTTTTATACACCATCGTTGTGATTTTCCGTTTGCACGAAAATACTGTTATTTCCCATTACCGGTCGCCCAAGCTTTCAATAGATTTAGTTTGATCCAGGGTTAAGAGCCATAGAGGCCTAGCTCCCGTTTGCATGAAAATATTGTGACTGGAAAAACCATGACGTCATCAGTACTGTGCATCTTTGTGGAAAGGACAGTTAGAATCATTACTTAAACAGACGATTCAAGTGTGAAAGATCCCAAACAAACAAAAGGAATTAGGTTTCTCGAAATTCCCATTACGGACTCCAATTGAATTGAATAAGGATTATCGAGAGTCCCATTGCGGACACACACATACATACACACACAAACAACAACAAACAAACAAACAAATCTTGCGGTCTTAGTGATGTAGATTTGTTAAGCAGGAAAATTGTTGACTTACTTCGACTGAGTGGGAGGGGGGGGGGCAATCTGTTGTACCAAATAGGCCCAACAGTGTTGCCAGATCCACAGATAAATCTGTATATCTACAGATTTTTACGAATTTTCCAGACAAAAAAACAAGATTATTTACTCAAATTCATTCAAATTTACAGAATTTATCGTCCGCCACCTTCAATTTTAACTTACAGGTGGCTTGCACCTGTAAAGAGTGATGAAGATTAAAATTATGCCCCAACGGTCGTTGGCACTGGAAAGTTAAGAAAAGTTAATTTAAGTGTAACTGATATATTTTTTCATGGTAATAGTTAACAAAATTCTTGTAAAGGATCCCCCCTCCCACCAACATAAGTGCTGAGTATTAGTATATTCCAAGGCCTTTGGCTGACCCCACGCAGTCATATGTGTATAAAGATCAGTGGTTATTTTTTTTTTAATAATAACTATGCATCGCAAACAAAGTTAAATCAAATGAGAATGGCAAATTTCTCATTTTAACATATCCGCAGACTTTTTGTGTAATTTACAGACATTTTGGCCAACATTCTACAGATATTTATTTTCCCCATATGGCAACACTGAGGCCCAACCTTACGTTTGTAAACTGCGTAGGAATAATATTTGGTGCCAGCGTTTGGGGCGAGGTGGGATTATGGGTAGCGTGACGGCTAACACGGCAGAGGTCTCGGACTGGAGTCTGACGTCAACCTTAACCTTCACATTTTCGGGAATAGTAGGGCCCTATGATGTATCGTGCTCGTGTCGATTGTGTCATGTAAAAGAGCTAGATATTCACGATTAGAATGACGTAGCAAAATTGTTCCTGTCGCCTAACTGGCGCCATGGCTTTTGGCGGTGGCGCATCAAACCTCCAACCAAAGCCTATTACAGTTTCTGTTAACATTAAATCAAACGATGGGATTACAAGTAATCCCTTTGAAGCCACATGAGATAAAGAATGGTGGATTTACGAGATTACGAGAAGGGATTATGAGGTATACAATTCATTTTGATTACTGGCAAGGTTCAACTCATAATGGCGGCGATAAATACGAGTGCGTCCACTAAGTAGAATGAATACTCTCCGGGAAGTATGTTTTTTTCCCTCCATCGTGCCATAAAGCTCTGACAGGCCGTGCGTTTCTTAACCTCATAATCGTTAAGCACTTAACGAAGGACAATACAACCTGTTGGGATTACGTTAACAGCTGCATGGTAGAGGCTAGCCTCCTATCTCTGCAGGTTCTCTTTCGTACAGCGTTAAAACTGTTAACGTAGTGGCGTGCTCAGGGGAAGTTAGGATTTTTTTTTGTCCCGGACAATTCATCCCACGGACTATTCACACCCTCGCCCTCGCCCACTTTCCCCAAATTGCACATTGCACACGACCAGAAAAGAAAAAAAAAAAGATGTACACCCGTATCACCGAATCCTATTCCTCCGAATTTTATTTCTCGGCGAAAGGAGAACTCCCGTTTCGCAAAATAATTGTTTTCCAAATTGCCTGCATCGCTCGAACGAATATTTTGATTCGGGGAAACGGGATTGTATTCCACCATTTTCAAAGGCCATCAGAGAGAGAAGCAGTAGGTTCAGCTCCTAGCTTGAAGCTAAAGTGCGCGCGGCGTATATTGAGTCCTGCAAGTATTTTGTGAGCGGCTACGTCTTCCTGGAGGGGGTGGCTTTAATCGATGGCCGCTATTGTTTTTGTAACCATCTTGGATATCAACAAGGCACTCTGCTACAGAAAACGTACAATCGATTGTCTGTGTTCGTTCTGCGGAGAACTCAAGACAGGCCGCGGACACTGTAGTTGATTTAACGTTGCCAAAATGCTATTTTACCAAAACTATGCTAAGATGCTTTATCTACCGGGCACGTGCGAGTACTGGCGTAGAGTCGGGAGGCAAGAAGGGCAATTCCACTCCAGTCGGCCTTGTAGCTCGAGAAACAAAACGCCTTCCTCCTTTTAAGTTAGTTTAAACGCTAGCTGCTTGCGAAGTGACATTTGCTTGCTGGACTATTTGCAGCACAAGGAATATTTTTCACACATTTTTTTTAATTAGGTAAAAAATTTCACAGCGTAATTCTTAAAACATATTTATTTTTCCACACACATTTATTAGGTAAAAACCTACATGGCGTAATTTTTAACGTACGTTTTCCGGAACCGTGAAAACGGATACTGTAGTTCGCTAACTGGCTACTTGGGGTCAGGACTCAGGACGAAGGGTGGAACAAAGGAGAAAACTGTGATGGAGACTCCACCTTCATGCCGCCCCTGGTGTACATCAGTTAGCTGAGTTTATAGGAGGGGGGGGGGGGGAGATGAATTCATCATCGTTTGCAAGTAAAATTCTTCTTCAGCGGCTGTGATAACATCGCAAACGAAACCACATTCGCAAGTCCATTTCACAGTTTTTAACCATTTTCCAGTAATATCATCATTCAGCCTAGAATGCACCCGAATAGCTGACCTATATCGTGTGCAAAAGTAAAAAAAATGGTAAAAAATATATATATAAATGAATACAGAAGTACAGCAGTAGGTTTCATGTGGACTAAACAATACAGCAACACTGCAGTATCTGACACCTTATAGGAAAGTCAATTTCTGTCCCTTTGCTGTTTTGACTTCGGATCAGTTAAACCTTACCTTAAACATCAAACGAGTTCGTTGTTGTTTTCTAATCACTCTTCACAGCATCGGCTTCAGTATGACGCCCTTTTGTTTCTCTCTGCAGTGTCCCTTGCAGCTAACCCATTAAGGCTCCAGCATAGAGTTATATACAATAATACTCCGTCGTGTCACTGCTCTCTCTATACCTAAATCCTAACGACTTATTCAAGAGTTTGTTTGCTATTAAGCTACGCTTTCGTACTATAAATAAGTGTGTGTGTATTGATTGATTTCTGTTCACAAAGGAATAGCTGCGGCATTAAGCTAAGCTTTCGATGAAATTCATTTTTGCAAAATCATCCGCCACTTGATCAGATCTAGGCAGACAGAACAAACAAAGGCTCAAAGACGACAAAAAATCCTTAGAAAGGCAAAGGTTCCTCGCTAACTATGCACCCGAGTCAGCTCCTAATGCATCAAAATAATAACTCCCTTTATCTCATCCCACCAATCTAGCCTTTGAAGTGAACCGAAATGCATTTCCCGTGTTAGTGACGTCAAAAGTAAATCCCATCGTAGCGATGACCATCCTTCTTCGTTAGACGGTAAGACAGTGACAAAGGAGAAGCAGTTTGACGCCAAATTACCTGGAAAACAAGTGATTACTGCAGGAGAAAATGAGTTTCAAGCCCCGTTGATCACTGCTTTGGGATAACGGTAAAGAACGGCAAAGGGTTCAGCGACGGTGTTGCAAAAGACAAAGTTCTACTGCCATTATTGTGTGCGCCTGCGTACCTTGAGTCCTGCAAGTATTTTGTGAGCGGCTACGTCTTCCTGGATGGGGCGGCTTTAATCGATGGCCGCCATTGTTTTTGTAACCATCTTGGATATCAACAAGGCACTCTGCTGCCAAAAAAGTACAATCGATTATCTGTTTTCGTTCTGCGGCGAACTCAAGATAGGCCGCGCACACTTTAGTTAGTTAGTTCACGGATGCTACCGGCGTGAAAAAGTGTGAAAAATGTGAAAAATGTGAAAGTTTGCCAGTGAAGAAAAAATGTGAAAAACGTGTAAAACTGTGAAAAATAAGAGTGTTGATGTAAAAAAAAAAAGGCAAAACGCGCAAAACAATCAAATTACCCGCTCTAATTTTGGGCCCAAAATTACGTATAGGCATGTCTGTGGTTAAAACATGAAAAAAAAAAAAATTAGTTTGTTTACGGACAGTCACTTTCGCAAACTATCGAAAATTTACAGAAGAGTGGAGATTCTGGACATTATTGAGATTGTGCGTCTTGAACTTTGGTAAATTTTTTCTCATATGGAAAAAATACATTGGATACTCGAGTTGAAAAATGTTTGTTAAAGAATTGTGAAATTGGTGCCGATGTATGAAAACGAAGAAATAACGATACAAAAATAAAAAGTAGGCATGTGAAAAATGTGGGGGGAAAAAATGAAAGCAGGGATGTGAAAAAATGTGAAAGAAATTAAAAACAGGTATGTGAAAAATGTGAAAAAAATAAAAGTGAGAATGAGAAAAAATGTGAAAACGGCTGGTGCTTCCGGCAGCTCCCCTGTTAGTTAGTTAGGGACTGATCATTATTTATCGCCGGTGGGGGGGGGGGGATTGGGAGAGGGCGCAGTAAATTGGGAAGTCATGCATTTTTTGGACCCTCTCTCAAGAGGGTCATACATTTTTCAGGTCTGGTCAAGAGGGATGGGGGTCACACTGACCAAACCGGCACTTTCAGGAGTTAAAATTTCTAAACGCGTTTCAGCTTTTGTGGGCAAGCCCCCAGAATTCCCGCCCCCAGAATGTGAGTGTTTACAAGGTTTTGAAACTATTAGCACCAATAGAGCAGTGACACGACGTAGTATTATTGTATATAACTCTATGCTGGAGCCTTAATGGGTTAGCTGCAAGGGGCACTGCAGAGAGAAACAGAAGGGCGTCATACTGAAGCCGATGCTGTGAAGAGTGATTTCTTAGACCTAAAACGCGCGATTTTTGTTGTTGGAGAAAACAACGTTATTTTAAGCCTATAAGAAATCCGCTCTTTCGTTGTTTTTCCCTCCAGTGTAGTGCACCTTGTAGTTATGCCCTCCAAAACCCATACTGGTGCCAATCTGGTGCCAATATGGCGGCAAATGTCACTGCTCTATATACTGCAAGTATAGTTTTTACAAAGAATTTTGTAGAAAAACCTTTGCACCTGGTTTCCTGGCATCTACGACCTTTCAGGTGCTGACTATGTTACGGATGTTCGCATACAAGCAAGCAGTGTGTTCATCACACTTATCGCATGAATCTCAACACAAGAGATGGGTGTATAAGAAACATTTTATAGAACATTTTTAACGCAACGTGTCTTTTTGTTAAAAACGAGACACGTTTCCTTATACAACTAATGGCAACTGTCGGTGTGGAGAGCTATAACTTACTTAATTTGGCTATTGCATTAATCTTGGCTACACGAAATCATCTGCAGACAGTCTCCATAGGTACACGAAAGTGGATTTTTTTTTTTTTTGGGGGGGGGGCTCACATTATTTTGGACCTTGAGTGGGGGGGGGGGAGATTTTTGTCAGGGTCTCGAAGAAGGGTCATCGAAAATTTGGTGGTCACATTTTAATTTCCTCCAACTCCCCCCCGCCCCCCCCCCGAAAAAAAAAAAAGTTGTACGAACGTCAAGTATAAATGTAGAGGCGGTACACCAAAACTTTACCTGGACTTCGCCATACCTACGCGCGCGGCGTCTGAAGCTCCTGGGAATGGACTCTCTGGAACTTCGTAGACTTAAGGCTGACCTAACTCCGATATCATCACACCGCTATTCCCTTGCCCTTCTTAGATCCGTCACACGTCACCCATACCCGTGGTCATCACCTTAAACTATTCAGACCCACTTTTAGCCTTTAATTGCCGTCAATATTTCTTCTCGGTTCGGGTTGTCCCAGTTTAGAATCTCTTGACCTCCGACATCATCTGTGCCACCTCTGCCGCTGCTTTCAGGGCTAAACTTTAAGAAAGTGGACCTTCGCAGATTTTTATCGCGACTAGACCATTGTCTTTGACAGACTCTTCTTTTATACTCTACTAGCTGTACTCTACTAGCCGGTTCCCGAATACCTAATTACCGGTCGGAATGACGCCGACACCC
>JAHWFP010035525.1:52044-66351 GCA_023313725.1 Lithobius niger
TTGAGATTATTCTTGGATTCAATCGTCTACTCCCTGAGCACGTCACAGTATGACTTAGATTAACTTCCGTCTGAAATAACCTTACATCGTAACGAAGAGCGTCGCCGTGATATTTGTTGCTATAGAAACCGATGCCTCTTCTAAGACAACCGCGTTTAAAACGTCTTCAAGTGACCATCCTTCCCGTGAAAATGCATTGCAAATTTGTACGCTCACTATACAGTGCCTTTGAATACAATTTTTTACGTTATGTTACGTAACGAGGGAATAAACGAAAAGGGCTTTAATTGCGTCCAATCTTGTCGCCATCTTGTGCACGGTTATCCTGCAAGCTTGCAGTCGTGAGCAAAGAGTGGTAATCGGGTGAAAAACCTCACACAAAACTAGAATCTACATCATTAAAAACGTACTAGCCATATCGTTAATTCGCTTCGCTCACTCCATTGGCGTCGATCCATGCATCATGTTATTTCTTTTGATTCCAAGATCATCACTACATCGACGTACTGATTATTTCGACGCAAACTAATTGCAATTATTGCTCACAGTTCGTCCATCACATTCCTAAGCGCGCCTGCATTTCTTCTACATCGTTCAAAACATTCTAGTTGTATGTTTGTTTGCGCGTTTGTTCGTCTACTCCTCCAGAATTAAGCCCTTGCGAAGGTGAGAATAAATGAAAGATTGCCACAAAAGCGAGAAACTCACTGAAAAGGTTTAGTTTACGTGGAAATTGCTCACTTTGCTCGCTCAAACCACGCACTTCCGTATTTCAAAAATAGTGTGTTTGATAACCTTTAAAATCCGACAGGTCTGCCCCTTCCCGTGCATCAGTCACGTGAAGCAAAACCAATTTTAAGTTTTATATTTAGTATGGTGCAAAATGTGTCGTCCTTTAGCCTACAAGTTTTTTTTTTTTTGGCAAGCAAGTTTATTTCTACATTCGTACTTTGAACTGCAATCTCAAAATTCATAACACGTGTCAACAATGGCTGGCCCGAAAACAAAGTGAATTTTGATTTCCCATTGATTTTGAGACCCATTATTATGTCTGTCGCATTTCTGTTACTTCGTACTGATGCAAAACATAACGTCGTAGTTTTATCAGGAAAAGTTTAGTTTGGATGGTCAAAGTTGGTTCAGGCATAATAAACTTTGCACGAACACGCTATGACGTCATGAGTAAACGTCCTAAGGGTCCAAAAACATTGACGTTATTTTTGGCAATTTTTTTTTTTTTTGCATATTTGAGGGTTCTAAAATCAAGTTAGAGCGACAAAAATAGGCATAACGGTTGCGCAATTTAATTATCTTTCATTTCGTCCTACTACCATCTTCGTAATTGCTCAAGTTCAAATGGAGTATAGGTACACACAAACACACACGCACGTACATCATCTACATCAAAATTTGATTCTTCCTAAGCCACACAGTAGCAAAATTGTATTATTTTTTAAATATGTAAAATACTTTGAAGGCATACCAAAACTACCAAAACTGTTAAAATACCAAAACTGTTAAAATAGTGCTTGCAGTCAAATAGGTAAATAACTCAAACGAAATGTTTTTTTAATTTTTTAAATCTTAACAGCAGCGTGTTCGCTTCTAACTTACCTGCTGATAAACGTGCCGATAATTGTGGTGCACTTACCATTCGATAATCGTGATGCATTTACCATCCGTTAAGTGTGAGGCACTTACATCCGGAAGATGGGTCCACTTACACACGGTCGTGGAGTCCACTTACACACCATCTGCTAAGTGTGATGGACATAACATCAGATAAGCACACTGCATTTACCTTCCAGTTAGCACGATGCATATACTAACCAATAAAACTTAGCATCCAACCACCCGACGGTGTACGACACTTACCTTCTGATACGCACAGCCCACTTACTACGTCATACTGGTACTGTACTTACTGCCCAGCAAGGGCACTAAACACTTGATAAGTATGATCTACTTACCATCCAAAAAGCATACTGTCTCACAAGTGGAATGTCCTTACCATCTGAAAAGCCCAGTGCTCTTTCTTCCCAGCCGTACATGTTCCATTAACGCCGATGGTAAGTACACAGTGTGTCCGATAAGCAATGACGCGTAGCATAACTAACCTTCCGATAAATTTTGTCCCTACATTCCAACCATCAACCGTTATAGGAGTTCACCTACCATCTGATAAAAGTTATACACTTAAAATCCGATACGAGACGTGCACTTACCATCTGATAAGAGTAGGACATTTAGCCCTACTATCCGATGCTCCACTTACCATCCGGTAAGTGAACTAATGCTTAAATTCCATAAGCGGTTACCATAAACGTGGTGAATGAGTCATTACTTCATAGTTATATCCGAAAAGAGTAGTAAACTTACCTCCGATAAGGGTGGTTCATTTACTTTTGAGTAAACGTACTAAACTTGCCATCTGGTAAGCCACGGTGCACTTACTAGCCAATAAGGCTAGCCGCACACCAAATTAGACCTTTGTCTCGCGACGAGACGTTGCGAGACAAATGTCTAATTTGGTGTGCGGCCAGCCTCGTACGCAGCGCGTGTGTAGATAGAAGGAGCTTCGCCTTGTTGTCGTGAGACGCCTAAAGACGTCTCGCGACAATATCGTGTCCGATGTGTGGCGCTTAGCTCATTGTTATGGTTTTGGAGACGTCTGCAACAAGTTGAGACAGGTTTGACAAAATGTCCTGTCGCGGGACCAAAGTCGATAAAACGTCGTTGCAAGACGAAACGTCGCGAGACGCCGCATCTGGTGGAGAGACCCCCATCACACGAAACTTGAAGGAACTTGGCTTTGTTGTCGTGAGACGCCTAAAGACGTCTCGCGACAACGTCACATCCGGTGTGTGGAGCTCAGCTCTTTCGTTTTGGAAACGTCTACAGCATGCTGAGACAGGTTACGACGAAATGTCGTGTCGTGCGACGTATTGTCGAATTTGGTGTGCGGTCACCCTAAGGCGCACCAAATTAGTCACAAGACAAAACATTTTGTCGTAACCTGTCTCCACGTGGGGCAGACGTGTCTGAAGCCATAGGAACCAGTTGAGCGCCGCACACCGGATGAGACACTGTATATCGAGACGTATTTAGGTGTCTCAGTCACGACAACAAAACGAATCTCCTTCTCGTTACGCCTGGTGGGGTCTTTCCACCAGATGCGAAGTTTTGTCACGCAACCTTTCGTCGCGATACATTCGTCTAATTTGTTGTGCGGCCACCCAACCGGTACTGCACTTGAACGAAGGCAAACAATCATAAAATGTGAGGGTTGACCTACGATAATTTTTATCTCAGTTCAACCCTCAGCAGTTATTTATTATTTGTTCAATTTTTTTTTTATTCTGACCTTTTCCCAGAACGTCTTTCAACTAGTCTTAATGAAGCTTTTTCAGTCCTGAATATAGTTAGTACTAAAGTAAATTGCGCATTTTTCTCGTTCGGATTCTTATTGATTTTTCCGAAGTTTCAGCACGGTTCAATGAAAGCTAAGCAAGAATATTTATTCCCGTCAATAATTAGTTTGTTTAAGCGTACAGACTGAATTGCATTACTAGAGCGCTGTAACCATAGGAACCAAAGGCCGTCTAAATAATACGCCGGCGAAGTTTTAAAGAATTTATGTTTCCGGTTCGTCTGTCGCGATGTCTCGGCGTAATTCGCGTGAATCCAGTCGGTAAACTAAAGCGTTGAACAGTCAAACAATATCAGTCGAGAGATGGCTTCAAATCACGACGGGCAGAAACGCTTAAATAATTTGTATCCATTAACCATTTAGGAATTCGTTACGCCGGATTTAAGGGCGCATCGCTGCGGCAACACAATCAATTTACAATCATTTTCAGCCGTGCTTCAGTTACGTCATATCTCACTTGCCTAAATTTGCCTAATCCAGCATTAGAGCCTATTGCAGGAGTGGACGGAAGGAGGGCCCATGGTGAACTCCCGTTTCGCCCCAAAAAAAAAAAAAAAGATTAACAGCTCTACCCTCAGGGGTCAATCCCGTTTCGCCAAAACAATTTGACAAAACTTTACGTACACAAAATTTAATACTTTATTTCTATGTAATGGGGCTTTAAAAGGCAAACATTTAACAGAGACAAGCAGTGGTAGAAGAAGACCAATTCATTTACCAGCGTTTTTAAAACTGTCAATACAGACGGACGGCAAACGTGTATTTTAAATATTGTTTAGAATGCTTGGCCGTCACTACGTGAATGCCAAGGTTCTCTTTTAAGAATAGTTAGTTATACACGTGATGGTTACCCTTTCCCAAACGGGAATTCCCGTTTTGCAGAATCCCCTTTCGCAGAATCAAAATATTCTTCAGAAATTTAACATTGTAGAAGTTAAAGAGGCATGCCTCTTTAAGTAATTTAAGTAATTTGTGATTAGTGGCGGTTTCTGATGTTATGAGTTTAGCCGCAGCGAGCGCGTCAGCGCGAGCGTGGCACGTAATTTGAAACAAATTATTCTGCAAAACGGGTGTTTGTCTATAAATGTTTGACCATCATCATGTTATAAATGTTCATGTTTAAATGTTTTAAATATTTTGTCTGCCTAAAATTTCGTTAATGGTATTTGGTGAAACGGGATTTGGCGAAACGGGATTGACCCCTGAGGTAAAGGCTGTTAATCTGCTTTCTTTTTAGCGAAACGGGATTTGGCGAAATGGGGTTTGGCGAAACGGGACGTAACCGGGCCCATAGGGCCTGAGGCCGGAGTCACTGTGACCAAGTGAAAATCTCAGAAAGTGCTATTACGTTGGAAAAGTGCCAGAAAATGCCTTACGAAAAGTGCCGTGAAAGTGCTACACTTTTGCAAGGCTTCATAGGGCTGCATCTGGAACGGATATTGCTAGGATCCCGTTGCAGGCAACCAACTGTAGAGTGGAATTATTATTTCCCCTCCCTCTTCAGCACTCCTTTCCATACTATTACCTCGGTTGTAGTACACTGGTTTTGATTTAATATCTGTTTGGTGCACCTTGTAGATATAAATTGTCTGGTTGATTGTCATCGTTCCTCTCTGTTAATTCGTTCAGTCCCTCACATTGTCTTTGTCATTATTAACGTCGTCGGACATTATTACGCTGGAGCTTACATTATAAGGCAAAGTTTCATAGCAAAAACGAAGACAAATATATCACCCCTACAATGAAAACGGGCGAGCCTGTCAATTCTTTGGCTGAAGTTGCCTTTATAAAAAGTTGAAGTTTGCACATTGTTGCCTGCGCGGGCAGCGAGGGTGGTCCTCGCGCTGTCACCTTGTGACGTACTCAGGGAGTGGACGATTGTTTTCAAGAATATCTCGAGCCCAATTCACTCCTTACTGCATAGCTAGGGGACTGTGCACCGAGTTACACATATTAGGCATTAAACACAAGTTTAGTAGCTTCGTCTAATCCTAGCAGAGTGAAGGGAGACAACCTTACGAGTTGCCTGCCCTACACCAATTAGCTTTTCTGTGGTCCGGACCCTCGTATTTATAGGCAGGGCCGAACAACAGAAGTCGCCTGAGGCATTACGTTGCGTAACCGTCTAACAGGTCCGAGCCGGTTCTAACTGGTTTGAACAGGAGGACTGGCTCGTTACCCGGCTGTACGCGTTCGGCCAAGTTCCGGTTTGGGCGGAAGTTGACTGAACGCTCAAGCAGCATATGTAACTGCAAGGCGCACCGCGGGGGTTGACTCGCGTTGCACCCTGCTGTACGTAAATAGCGTGTTACAACCTTTTCACCTTCTTTCCTTTCCCTCCCCTACCACCAAGCCCGGGGTCTGTGTGTTCTGATCTGTGTTCTGGCGGTTCCTTAATTTTGTTGCTCCCTGTGTTCTTCTCTATGTTCAATGATTTTCTCTGTGTCCTATTTTCTCTGTAATTATATGTAGTTGGTCGCAGAATGCGTGGTCCAGGACCAATTTTCTGCGTAATAAACCAATCAGTCAATTAATCTCAGCGGCAAGTCAATGACGTCATGCACGAAGAACTGTTATTTTTTTACAAATTACGGATCGCTCAACCCCCCCCGCCAACCCGGCGGGGGGGGGCGCGGGGGCGGCGATCGCCCGTGTGTGGGGCAGTGCGTCTGTTAGCCCTGCTCTTCAGAAAATAAATTAATTGGGAGGGAGGAGGGGAGGAGCGGAATGCGTCTTTTACCATTAAGCATATGATTATGTGTTAAATGAACCTACAGGAAAGGAGAGACGGGATACGGGAGGTAAAGGACGGGAGGAAAAGGGGAGGATTCCAGGAAGAAAAATTGCCCATCAACTACGTGTGGCAAAGGGGAGGAAGGGAAGGAGAGGGCCGGGCAAGAGGATAGGAAGGGAGGAAAGGGTAGGGGAGAGGGAGGCGAGGGCAGGGAATTGATGGGACGAAAGGCAGAGAGAAGATGGGAGGAAAAGGGAAACTTACAGGAAGAAAACTTGCCTGTAGTAGTTAATGTTCAGGCAACAGCGAACCAAAACTGGGAAACAACCACGGAACAAACCAAACCACGGGCGAAACAAAACCCTGGCGAAGTCGGGTACGATACTAATTAGACATACGACGTGATGCAGCTTTTCTTCTTTCGACCTTAGTTGGACTTCTTACTTTTTACTTTTTTATTTCATTCTGCAACTCAGCTTTATTAAATTCGTGTTGTGATTTTCTCAAGGCTTTCTACGCAGTGGCCCCGTTTTGGCCTATAGACTTTTGGGGCCTCAAAACGATGAAGTTAAGCGAGTAGGGGGATCCCCACTTCCCGACATCCTCGAAGTATCATCATTTGAGAAGACTCCTAAAGAATAAGACGATTTTATGCAGTAAGATCGTAAATCTCCACAAGATCAGACGGAAGTGTACTTCGTCACCACGCCCAGGAAAGACAAGCCCCAAGTGTACCGTTCTTCTTACGAGGGAATAAAACAATTTATTGGACATAACATCTGTGTCCCGGTCTTTCTCCACAACAAGGCGGGTGGGTGAGGGTGGAAGGGTTGACCTGGTAACGCGTTCGTCGCTCAAACACATCAGATCGTACCATCCGCTCCGCTACCGTGGTGGAGAACTACGGTGACACTCTTAATGGTAGCTATTGCTGACAGCAACCTTATAACCCAACCTCCATCAACCTCAGGCTCACCTCTCTCTCCCTCACTGCTAAACCACCACCACCAAAAAAAAAATGAATAATAATTAGACTTATTCGTTTATGCAATACTGTGAGCAGACGACCGTGACGTTGCCGTGGCAACGTGATTTAAGGCCTAATTTTCAACTTTTAGGCCTAAATTTTTCCCTGCCTTTTTAATTTTGTAAATTGCAACTATATAACAGAGAACTTGGTCCGATAGCAGGCGTATTCATCCTTGCAACTCGGTGTCTAAACTGTTTGAAATGAAGCTAATGTGTGTCGGTTGTTTGACTTCCTGTAGTGGTTAAATGCAACGATCAAATATTATTATTTCGATGATTTACGTCGCGAAAGCCTGTTAGCTATAAGGAAGCTGTTTTAATTTGCCGCGTTTTGAAATTAATTTTTGGTCGCTGAATGTAATGGTGCAGACCGTTTGTCTCTTATCGGACGAACGCTTTGGCTGTACAAAAGACTAAAAGCATATAAGGACGAAAATTCAAGTTTTAAGGTGAAGCTAATTTCGTGTTTGTCTATTCGTAAATAGTCAACATCCAAAAATGTTAGCATTTAGTCTGTTTCTTCCTACTACCTTTCCTTCTTCCTGCCCATCCGCTTTACCAGAGAGGAGACCACAGACCACAGACAGGACCTTACAGCCCTCAACGTGCTTTGATCATAATTAGCGTTAAAGTTGACACTATCTTCTAGCAGAGTGGTAGATGGGAGGGCGGGGTGGGCAGTCCTCCTCCAGACAAGGCTGATGGGGGCTTAATTACATCCAAGAATTTTTTCGCACACTATTCTGAAGGTTTTTAAAGAAATACGAGCCATTTGGAGTTTCTCACCCGCTTTTAGGGCAGTTTAAACGGCTTGATGGGGCGGGGGGGGGGGGGAGAGGGGGGAGTGGCATAAAAAAGTAGAATTTGCGAAAATATGCATTTGTTGAGGGTGCAACGTAAAAATTATGACTCGCTACGGTCCTGCCGTATGGTGACCGGTGTAAGTCTTTTGTATAAGTACAAAACAAAACCTAACCTGGTCGAAATAAACAAGGCGGAAAGCAAAATGGGCTCGACAAGGGTTATAAAAATGCGGATGCAAACCTATTTACGTTGCTTTTTGGACTTAAATGTCAGACTACCTGACCTTTGACGCCACGACCTTTGACCCCAAAGCCTGACCGCTAAGCCATACTGCCACGGCCAAAAGATAACGTCCATAGGCAGCATTTACAACGGTGTTAAGTGCTGCCTATGGGCGTATCATTTTGGCCGTGTCAGTATGGCTCAGCGGTAGGACTTCAGCCTTCGGTTTCAAAGGTCGTGGGTTCAGTTCTCCGCTCAGGTAGTCTGAGCATTTAAGTCCAAAAGGCAGCGTAAATTAGTTTGTATTCGTATTTATTTAACTTGGTTGAAAATATAAAATATGGCCAGTGTTGCATCTTTTTACGTGACTAAAGGAGCGAACAACAGCCTGGAAGCTTTTATTTTGAATCAGTATTTTTTTATATTTCATGCAAAACTGCAAACTTATGCACAACCTGAATTTTTTCGTCCAAGCTTTTTTAAATTCTCTTTTAAAAAATTGAACAAATTTTCTTGATCCAAGATCCATTTCTGAGAACCAAAGAGTAGGTCATGTTTTCGAAATTTTTTGAAACATGACAAAAAAAAAATTCCACGAGCCTTCAGTGCAGTCATGATGCCACACTTAAACTTGTTCTAATACGGGGAGCATTTTGAGCACATCTGATTTCTAGAGTGAGAAGCTTCTGGAATCGTTTCTATATCCTAAGCTGTAAATATGACAGAACTTGTTCTATTTACGCTGTGACTCTCGGGAGCTGGAACCTACACGAGATACATCTGTTATTTATTTTGTCAATAGACCACATAAAGCAGTCATGATTTCATAATTTCTATTCGCCACATGCCAAATACATCTCGCACCGTGCATGCTTTTCAGTTTATCCATTTGAGAAAATGTAAAGTTTTCTTACACTCCAGTATTATTTCAGAATGCGCCGTTCTTGGTATGGCCCTTATAAATTTGGCACAATACCGCAAACCGTTCCTTTCTAGCTTCTTCGGTTCCCGAGATATGCCCATTTGAGTGCCATACTCTGTTTCTAGTCTTTGATTTGGCGAGTAAGGCTAAATTCAAGTCGCCAACTGTTGATTTACATTCGCCAAATAGCGAGTGGCGACCGACAATGGATAGGGTTGCTTGAAAACTATTCACCGTCTGTGAGGATATCACCGAGTGGCCCTGACTAAACCTCTGCTGTTTCTCAAAACTCCAACGGTTTTTTCGACTTCTGGGCAGCGGCTTTGCAATAACGATTTATTCCTAAAAGACTAAAGCATCATGTCATTTTTTGTGAAAGCGGCGTAATCGGGTGAGATCATCCACTGATCTTTATATGTTTAATCCAGGAAAGTCCTCTAAATTAACGCATTTTAATACGGAAAATTCTTCACTACAGGAAACCATCACAAACCACTCGTGTTCCGTACTTCCACTAATATACGGACATACTCTGAGTGAGCACTCACCCCACTCAACCCCACAACACCTCTCAGCAGAAATTTGTTTCATCATTTACAAATACGCCAACTATGGCTATCCACTCCACCTTGTCACTCGATGTCAGCCTGACTTGGCTACTTCTCAAAACAATCCCTCCCCTTAACCCCCCCCCCCCGGAGGGGGGGGGCAGGAACCTTTATTGTCACTCCAGCATATAAACGTGAAACTGAACCCCTTAGGTAGCTACTATACACCCAGGACATTCGACTAGCCATAAAAAATAACACGAATTTTAAACTGTCTCTCCAAATGAAAATTCAGTCAAACTTCAAACTTCGAGCACACCTCAAAAGAAACACCAATTACCAAATTCCTTGTGAAAATCAAGCACGTGGCGCCATCTATATTGGACACGGTGAACAAAGGCTGATTGAAAGATCACGCTCGCACAAATCCAACTTTAAACTGCGTGACAACAAGAACTTTCAAAACAAAACCGATCTCAGTCCGAAACATTTCGAAATCTCGAAATTCCACAATTTTGCACGAGCCTTAACCTTGAATCTCAGTGCAACGCTTTGCATGACCCAGAGGTTCATAATCATCCACTCCCCAATGAAACAAATTTAAAGAACAATTAGCACAGATCAGAGAGTTCTCTGTTACCAAATCGCGACATCAGGGTACCACAGAAATTGCTGTTTGTTTGACACTCTCACCACTAGGGGAGTATGAATATAACCCGGACCACAACCAATAGGGCATTGACACAACGTAGAATTATCGTGTATAACTCTATGGTGGAGCCAGTAACTGGGTTAGCTACAAGGGGCACTGGAGGGCGTAAAGAAGGTCGTCTTACTGAAGCCAATGCTATTAGACTGTATTTCTTAAGCCAGTAACGCACGATTTTTGTTGTTGGAGAAAACAACGTTCTTTTAAGCCTAAAAAAGCGCTCTCAGAGCACTGTCTTTACTAGAAGTGCCGTTGTTTTTCCGTTACATTTTAATCTAGTGCACCTTGTAGTTATGCCCTCCAGATGGTATCTCGTAGTGAATATGACGTCACTTGACGCTGCTCTATAGTCGCCACTTTTTCTTGTTCCTTCAGCAAGAAGGGGTCTTTTCCTCTTTCCTAATTTTAAAATATTTTTAAATTATTATTTTTAAGATTTTAAAACTATTTGTCTTGGCTTATGCTGCCTATTTGCATCATTACGCAACTTTAAGGGATTTTGATTTCGTTCCTTTGATAATGAGCTGGAGTCATCTCGAAACGTTGGGTTTGTGTTCGAAATTGTGCACTTTTGGCTTCTCTCTTGAAACGTAATTCGTTCCAGAGCTTTCATTTCCTAAACTTTGTCAACCTTGTAATTACTTTTGACAGCTTCCCGGATCTTTCATTAATTGGGCAGAAATAGGGGCGTGAAATTGTTAGAAGGTTGGGGTGGCCACTGAAGGGGGCAAAAGAAAACGTTGGTGAAAGGAGAGGAAGTTGCCCTCCTTTGCCCTCCTAGCGTTGCCAGATTTCCGGGGAACTAGCCAACGACAATCATCCTTACAGGGGTGCTACTTATTAGCTACTGATTTTGAATGGCTCTAAGTAGTGTTTCACGAAAATCGAAGGCATCTCACAGGTCCGCGCTAGCAAGAGGCTATTAAAAAGTAATGGCGCTGTAATAACCAGCATCTGGTTTTGCGTTAACTGCGTAAGTTTTATGTTACTTATTTTTCACCATCAAGATTAGTTTTCAGAACTTTTGTAACTGTCAGAGCACCAATTCCCACATTTATAAAACAGAAAAAAAGGTACAGTAATTTCCGACGTTGAGGGAAACGTTTGTGATTTATTTATCAATCCCAAAAATTGCAAAGTACTTTTATTTGCAGAAAAACTTCAGTGGGTAACATAGTTACAAGTGGAAGACCGCAATACTAATAAAGTATTCCTGCTGTCAGAGGTCGACTGGGGGGAGGGAAAGGGAAACGGAGGTAAAACTGCAAATGAAGAATATTTGTGGGGAAGAATATTTGCCCTAACCATCATAGTGTCCCCCCCCCCCCCCCCAACCACCTTTTGAAAGTCTGTGGCGCCTGTGAAAGCCATGAACCCCACTGTTCTAGTCTAGAAATTCTGTACGGTGATTCCGCATATTCTGATCGAATGCAAAAAGCGAGTATTTAGGAATGCTTATATGTTGTTTTTCTTATTTCTTTAATTTTAAGGTTATAAGTTTAGGTGTAGTTTTCATCTGGGTTTTTTCTTTTGATAATAATTTAATAATTTTTTATAATTTAATAATAATAATAATAATTTTTTTTTAATTAATAAACGTTTGGGCACGTTTTCGTTATAATTTTCTGAAACAGACTGACAAAAGCTTTCAACAGGTATAGCTGAACTAAGTCGCTAGCGTGAAAGGTAGGTCTTCTATACTGTAATGACCACCTTCTCAACTGTATGTTATTATTTGTGCCAATCTAGAAAGTTTCATGCGTTTCGAAATTTTCCGGAGATGTTTTACAATGACTTTGATGCCGCCCATGCATTATTCGATGCTTAATCATCCGTCAGAATCCGTTATACGAGCCTTTTGCCGTTCCGTAACAATCCCAAAATGAAGCGATTTCCGTAATTCTGACTTTTCAGTTTTACGTTGGTGTTTTCGATCGCAACCTCTGATGTGATACAGCAATTTCTGAGCAATGCCTTCTTCATCTAAGAAATCGAAGAAGGCCGCCATTTAGAGCGCCGAAAAACAGTAAACTCTGCTCATGCGTAAAAGAGCGCTGTGTCTTGGGAAAGTAACTGGGTTTGTCCATTACTGATGCTTGGGAGCGGTAAACGCAATTTTGTTCATGACGCTAATTTATTTCTGCCGGCAACATAAAACCGGAAGTGTTCGAAAGGAGAGGCCTCCTGGAATGGTGATCGAGTTTCCATGGTAATACAGGGCGATTCAATACAAGTGTCACGAGCCAATATCCTGTGAATTGCTAATGAGAGAACAAAAATGATAGAAATGCAATGATGGGTGTGATGGAGGACGTTTACACAAAAAAGGAATGACCTTGAATTAATATTTCAATGTCATCCTCGTGCTATCTTCCAAACGAGAAACGATACGGCATAAAAGTAAATCAGAAAGTTGGATGCAAGGAGTACAATATGACCAACAAAAAAAAAAAAAAACAGATTTAAAATCGGAAAATAAATAAAATAGTTACGATGATGTTTCAAAGCTAACTCTGAACATGTAGTGTTGGCTGCCCACCTGGGCCTAAAGTTTAATTAGAAGTCAAAGAGAATTAATCACTAATCCTGATCTGAAAAAATGAATTTTCACTAGTTTAAAATGTAGCTTTTTACATTATCTCATTTGGTACTCACAGAAACCAATAAAAGAAAACAGAAGTAAAAATAAAAAATAAAAACAACGTATTTTGCCCTATTTTGGTTTTCATTTACGGCATAAAATCGGCAAAAAATGTTTTTTTCTCCTTAATTTAGCGGTCGCATTATACCTCACATTGTTTTCTGGAAGAAGAAAAAATTGTTTCTGAATTTGGCTTCATTTAGTGGTCTCCGGAAGTGCAAAATAAGATAATGCAAGAACTGTATTTTATACTGGTCAAAAATTATTTTTTGCAGAATTGGCAATTTTTACCTTATAATGTTAAACTTTAGGCCCCTGTGGCCACCTGTCATTTTAGTCTTCGACATCCTAATCACTATCCCATACGAAAAAAAAATCTTTAGATTTTTTTTCTTTTGGGATAGTGATTAGGATGTCGAAGACTAATCTTTCTGCATTATTACGATTTGAAATTTAAAAAAAAGGATTTTTAAACCACCCTATTATGTCTCCCATGTTTCACCTCTCAGCGTGAGAACCCTATACGTCTCTTGTGTGCGCAGTGTATCTTGAGTCCTGCAAGTATTTTGTGAGCGGCTACGTCTTCCTGGATTGGGTGGCTTTAATCGCTGGCCGCCATTGTTTTTGTAACCATCTTGGATATCAACAAGGCACTCTGCTACTGAAAACGTACAATCGATAATCTGTGTTCGTTCTGCGGAAAACTCAAGATAGGCCGCGGACACTATACAGTGATTGACAGACTGAACCTGAATACTATTGCAGCGGCCCACATTAAAATTATGCTGTGACGTGGGATGCAGTAAGAAGGCAGTTACAACATGGTCACTACCACAGCCTTCGAGCTCGTAAGTTTCTATATGCTCCTCAAAAACCCCGCCTAGCAGGTATCGCCGGTATCACCAGCAGTTACATGGTGTAAGGACGATAAAGTACACAGGGCTGTGTGATGGGACACGTATATTTTGAGCCAACAACTCAGCTGAGAATCCAGATAATGGTATAGAGGTGGTTTTGATCTAATAGCGGCTCTGGGGGACCACTGTCAACTTCAGGGACGTACACAGGCCCCCGAGGCAGCAGGGGCAAGTTACTTTTTTTTCTGGGCACTCTTTTTTTTGGCGTTTTTATCCTTTCTGCCCTTTTGCACCCATTTCTTAGATTTTACCCTTTTCTGCCCCTCTTTGCACCCCTTTCTTGGATTTTATCCTTTTCCGTTCTTCTTGAACCCCTTTCTGAGATTTTACCATATTCTTCCCCTCTTTGCA
>JAHWFP010035526.1:0-15334 GCA_023313725.1 Lithobius niger
AAGTCAAACATGCATGTCAAAATGGATGTAATTGCCCTTTAATGGGTGATGCTTTACTTCATTATGACAGACATGTACATACTTTTCCATAAATTCAACCTGATTAGAGATCATTCTATATGGAGTTAATCCTGCAAACTCTCCAAACATCCAACAAACCTCAAGCCTCTGATCACATTCTGTCGCTTTTGTTGTTACTGCCTCTCGAGTTTGTGTCAATAATGCGAAACATCTGGACAGATTACTGCAAACAAAGTTAGGTGACGGCCACAATAATCCTATTTCCATCGCGTCCATGTTGGATTAAAGCTAGAACAACTATTTGAGTTTTATTCACAAATTTCCTCAACAAAATAGATGCATTCTCCTTGCAGCATTGTCAGATCATTATTTATGGCAATAATAGCGACTAGGGCCCTGTCATTGCTCCGCTTGTAAAGTACAAATAGTTATATTCAATTAAAAGGTTTTAATTCACAATGCACAATTTAGTATACACGGTATGCAGAGACATTTGAAGCACACGCACAGACAGCCTGTCAGAAAGCCAATTACATTTCAAACTTGTGCGTACCCAGCCGAATGGATACTAAGCGTTTTGAGATGTAGATTAAACAAGATTAAACAACTGATTAAACAAGAGACCTTGCCAAATGCCACTCAGATGTATCTGCATCACACTCTTTGGAAAACTTTGCAGGAATCGTAGACCATTCCTATATGCTGATTGGATTTTGGTTCTGTTTTTTGTTTTGGTAATGAATATTTTCCCTTCCATTTTTTAATATTTTTTTTATTTTCCCATGGTGTTTAATGCATATTTAAAAAGTTGACAATGGCATGGTCTTGATGGAATTTTAAAGAAAAGTGTACCGCTTTTCGTCCACTAAATGCTCCATCTTGCTATCGTTATAATCATCTAAGTTTCATGACATAACGTTCCCTTTACGGTATTTATCCCATGCATCTATTAACCTACCGAATAAAATTTTCGGATAGGGCTTGGCGACGAAATCACAAGAAGAAGAATCAGCCTTCCAGCTCACCACCCTGTTTTTGCCATTTTTAATATGTTTTCTTATGTTTTATTTCTCTGAGTCATTTTTAGTTTTCCTATCTTGTTTTCGACGTAGCTTTAAATCGTGTATTTGTTTATTACGCTTCCTCAAATTTTGACGTGCCTAGTTCTAACTGTAGCCTACATTTCAGTTAGACTCGAGAAGAAACTTTTGTAGTAAACTCTGAACTACAAACTCCGGGCTCAAAAGTGAAACATGCAGAGAGAAAAAAAAAAGTTCATACTGCTGTTTCTAAAAAACGCCGGTCTATTTTTTCCCCGTTAAGCCCAGGCAGCAGCCAGGCAATCGATTTTTTAATATCTGCCAAAAAGCGCCGCTTGTCGGTGACCTCGGCAAACGCAGCACTTGACCTTGACAAGTTACGACGCCCAGCTTGGCCCAATGAAATGGAGCCATTGGAACGCCAATGGACCGAACTCCATGTTCCTTCATAAAATATGCAGTGAGCCGAAAAATACGATGGCTTTTCGGGGAGATGGCCTGGTATTTTTAGCGGCTTTCGAACAGTGAAGTGAAGTGAAGTATGGGTCCTTTGAAACGAGAGGCTTCAGGGAAAACAGTTTAGACAAAGTGGATTACGGTGAAGAAGAAGCAGAGACGGGATTACAAAGTATGGGATGTTAACTAAAGTAAGGGTGTTCGAGAGCATATGTGATAGTTACCATAGCGACCATAAAACTTAAATGACATGGTTGCAACAAGTGCGTTAATTCAAACAACACAGCTGTAAAAGGTTTGTGAGGAACCTTAAAAGGATTAATGCGACGTTAACTAACTTTTTCAACCCTTCTTCTTCAGCCTACGGGGAAAAAAAAAACAAGTTGAAATTACAAACATTACCAAACTATTTTTTTTTTTATTATTAATTTCTTTTGAGCCGAAGCAATTTAATGCTCGTGTTGCTGAACCGGCTCAATTTTGAACATTACCAGACTTTATGAGAGAAGAAGAAATATTTGGTAAAGGGAGGTGCCAACCCGGGGATTCGATCCGAGACACCCTCCGATCATCATAGAGGCCAAAAGATTTTCCGGAATTGGCCAGAATAGTTACCATAGCCGCAGAAGGAGCATGGTAGCCTCTCACGCTACCATGACCGGCGGTCCTGGCGAGGTCTCCTCTCCAGGGCTTCGACCAGATCCGCAAACCGCCAGCAACCAGGGTTAGCTCTCTTACCGGTCAGACACGATGACCAATAAAATGCACTAAACAATTAACGAAACAAGCCTCTACCGTTATCACATAATGGAAAGTTTGGGGCTTGGGTTGGCTCATTATTTAGTGTATTTTGTTATATTGGTAATGTTTGCCACTACGACTTGTTGTAAGCTGAAGAAGATATGTTAAACGTCTGAAAACGTTTCTTGAAATTTGAAAATAGTGCTGGAACAGTCATTTTACTTTTCTTGCCGTTATTGAATATCTGCGATCGGTTTCAACTCTGGCCATTAAGCTGCAATTCAGTGTCATCTGTAAGACTATTTCCACTTGTCATTTTATTAAAAACTCTTATAATTGGTGACCGTTGCACGAAGAACAACGTAGGCTAAAGACATTGGGAAAATTAAAACTCCCATTTCCTGAGTTTGTAATTTTTCTACGAATTTACGAGAGTGAAATAAAACAAGTGACTTAGGGACCCACTGAAATGACAACCATGTTCAGTCAAGGTTGTCATTGTGCTAATTTCTGAGCTACGCAGAGTAAAATAGCACTGTTGCGTAATTGTACACTACCAAAAATCCAATGCCCACGCCAAAATAAATAAAAGAAAACGGACTGAGAATAATGTGCAGATCATGAAAGTCAGCGATAAGAACTTTAACCCCTTAATGGCAAAAACCGGCCACGATGAAAAGTATAATTTTTCTTCTATTTGTAAGAAACTTAGTTCACAGGTAATGCCATGAATGCAAGCATTCCATAAAGAAAACCATTTTTTAGCCTTACACGAAGAAATCCAAATGCAAATTTTATTAGCCGATTAGGCTTTCCGTCCTGTTTCACCAATAAGCTGCTGAAGTGAACTTTGAGTGTGTGTGTTTTTTTCTTCCGTAGAACCGTCTGGGTGTCCGGGAAGATGGTGGACGTATAGTGTCATCAGCATGACTGTTTTACAATGTTTTCCCGTCGTTGTTAACAGTATTTCTTCACTGTTCGTTACGTTGTGTCACAGCATGGTTATTTACACCACGTTTTTTTTAGGACATACGAATGAGTGCAGAAAACAACGAATCTGTCAAAATGGCGCCAAAAGATGTCATTTTTATCCACAAAAATAAGAACAGGGAAAGGTAACAGTGAAATAAGGCAACACTGTCAATTGATTTTTTTTTTGACAGTGGTGGTATCGCAGTGAAGAATAACCTAGCCACCAAGAGATTCCAGTAAAACCAACATGCACACGGTTGCAATGACTGTTGTTTGGCCCTTTCAATAGACGTCTATGGCACCACGAAAAAAAGCTTAACTGTCTTAGCCACACTTCGTTAAAGACGGAAAGCAAAAGGCTCAACAAGTTAAATAAATACAGATGCAAACCTATTTACATTGCCTTTTGGCCGTGTCAGTATGACTTAGCGGTAGGATCTCGGTCTTTGATTTTGAAGGTCGTGGGTTCGATTCCCCACTCAGGCAATCTGACATATAAGTCCAAAAGGCAATGTAAATAGGTAGGCATCCGTATTTATTTCCACACTTCATGGTGTCAGGGAAGTCTCGAGGAACGGCAATAATAATAACAACAATAATATTGGATTTGACCTCTCTACTAGCAGTGGTCAGATAAGCGGAAGGCCTGAAGCCACTAATACAACTCCCAATTTAATTTACATTAATTTACATAACCACTCCCAATTCTGTTCCTCGAGAGTGAATTCGTACGTTTCTTATGCTTTTACGGGTTGCCCCTGCTTTCTGTATCCATCTTCTCTGCAACACTACCACTGTTGCAGCTGGATACAACCATAGCAGCAATGCATTTCCTCAACTGTATCTCAAGCGGGAGTCATGGAGAAAAGAAATGATGCAGCAGTAAAAAGATAAGTAAGCAAACACCCATCGTATAGCATCGGGGGGACCGCAACGAAAGTTATTCTGTGGCCATCTTGATACGTGAAATGTATTTCGTGTGTGTGCGCCTATTAGCATATTAAAAATTACGAATGAATGGATTGGACGAGGATGTAATGCTTTAGTCAATACCGGTGTGCGCTAATACTTCGATATGTAAGGAAGGAAGAAAGGGCACGAAAGGAAGGGACGTCAACACCTTGGTTATTCGTGTCCTACTTTGACAAATTTAGCCTTAATTTAGCCAACAGACAGATGAAGAGTTACAGACAAATGAGCAATAGAAATAAGTTGAGGGGGAGCCAAAGGGGTGACAAAAAAAACAGAGTAGGTGGGGCTGAAGAGCCACTGAAAATAAATGCATAAGATGCGACTGAAGAATCACAGAGAATTACCTCAGAAGACGAGGCAAAAAAGAAGCAGAATAAACATCAGACAAAATGAAGGTTGACTGTCATGCATTTGACTAAACGCGATGTAGACTAAAGCAGTTGATAAATTCAGCCAAAATGGTGTACTACAAGCAAAGCACATTAACCTTGCCAACGCAATGCAGAAGAAACACAACGCCAAATGTAACGGAAAAAAATCTAAGCAACGTAGGCTATGTAGAGCCTTACCACTGTCAATAACATGAACTTCACAAGATTGCATTGATTACCTCCCAGGATTAATAGTTAGCACTCCGCATATCACACAGCAAGCCACGGATTCCTGTAATGGCTTACACTCCTCCTGGATCTGTGCAAATGTAAACGAAACAGAGTAAGCTGCACACCGGTACATCCCCACCACGGAGCAAGTACCTTGATTTAGTTCTTTCTAAAGTTTTCTTAAAAACAAACAAAAAATGCAGGTACTCGCATGACATGAGATCTATTCTGTGTTTTGCTGGAAAATGTACATTTTGTTCTCAGAATACCGTTCTATTATGTGCTCGGCGTATCTTGAGTCCTGCAGATGTCTTATGAATGGCTGTGTCTTCCAGGAATGGGCGGGTTTAATCGACGGCCGCCATTGTTTTTGTAACTATCTTGGATATCAACAAGGCACTCTGCCACCAAAAACAAACAATCGATTATCTGTGTTCGTTCTGGGGCGAACTCAAGATAAGCCGCGGATACTATAATGCTGAGATATTAATTCAGCCTCCAGCATTTCAACAGTTGGTAAATACTGTATAATACCATCGGGTTAAAAAAAATTGTCATTGGAGTATTTTTTCCCTTGAGGTGCAGCGTAAACACACAGAACGAAAATTAGGCCACAATAGCACATCTTACTCGAGTGATTAAATTTAAAGCTGTTATTGGATAGGTCATCTTCGCACTTAAATACCGTTACTGCGTGATAACAGAGCGTGCTTATTTGTGGCTGCGCTGGGATTATGGCACGGTGAACAGTTTAATATAGTCAATGATTACTCATTACCTTAAGCACACGAAGGGCTTAAAATGTCACACGCAAACCCGCGAACAGTAATAAGCAACGTGCTTTCCTCAGGCGTCCTCCAGCTGCGGTTTGTTGATAATGTGTTTAAAGCTTTTCTTTTTTCCTAAGGCTTTTTCCCCGGTATTTGGATTCCGGCCAGAAAAACAAACGCATTTTAAATTTGTGCAGATGTGCTTAGTCAGCAGAAGGAAGAAAGAAAGAAAAGTTTTGTTGTGTAATGGCCTGATTGCTGTCTACGCCGGGCAATTACACGAATTAAAGGCATAAATCTAGGTGATGAGGCTGAGCTGCTGAATAATGAGCAGTCCCGTTGCTGAATTATGTCTGCTTCCTTCTTTGCCGAAGGTCGTTTGGCTTTGTTTTAACGCTTGTTCTGTTCTGCTGTTTGGAATACAACTTTGTGAACGAGGCCCAGACATGGTTAGCTGTTAAGGTTAAATGTGAGGCAGGGGAGGCCGTCACCCCAAATGTGATGAGAGCCCCGCCCCACTCCATATTCCTGTACACTCGTCCCCAACTTTTCAAAAAGTTATCAATTGCAACGCAAGAAAGGTACAATTTCTTAAAGATTAGATTATTCAAAAACATAACAGCAATCCTGGCTCCAAAAATACGCGCACGATTTTTTTTTTATGTGTAAAAACTTGTAGTCCCTGTTGCTTAGTTTTATTGGGAGTTTTATTGCCTCCCTAGTTTTATTGCCTTGAGTTTTATATAAGTGAAACTGTGTTTTTGACTTTTCTCTGATTTCGTGCGACCCTCACCCACATGAAAACATCCTCTGCTATAGTGATTTGAGTTTGCCACTTAAACTGTTTTTTCTGTAAAAGATAGCAAAGAAAACCCATTCGACTAACTCTATATTTCATTAAATCTCTAAATGCACCGAAGAATTCCACCCGCTATAGCAAACCAGGTAAAATATTTTTTGCTTTATAAATCTTCTCAGTGTTAAACTCAATTTAAAAACAAAAAACTAACATAGACTTGGAAACAGGCATTATAAAATACTACTTAACAACAAGTGAGAAGAATCCAAAACTTACACTTTGCTGCTCTTGTTATAATATGATTGAAACTCAAATCGCACTCTGCAAGGTATTTATGACTAATTCCTACACTGTATTTGTAATTATATTTATAAACGTTCAATAAGTATCCTGCATTTACAAATAAATCAAAAAATGATAATAAAAAAACAAAAAATAAACCAAATCTTTATTTTCTTTATTGGCCAAGCGAGTGAAGCTAGAGGGATGGAATATTCGACTCAATTTGAATTTAATGTGTTGGTTTATCTGTGTGTTTGTTTATTTGGGAAGCAACATTATTCTGATTTGGTTGAAATACACGAATTCGAAAGAAAAGAAATTCGAAGAAATTCCTACCTCAAATATTTTCTGAATTATGCGGGTTTTGTCATTGAATGGCTAATCGAATTTTTTAGTAGCGATTGTTAGGGAACCCAATCTATAGGGCTAGTGACCCCGAGCACTACAAGAACAACACAAAGTCTTACGAAAGTATTTTGTGACAGGGGAGTGATCCTTAAATCCTTATTATGAAACAGTTACGCATTGGTATATCACTCAGAAATGTTTTACAAGTCGTCTTTATTTTAACAAAAAAACTAACTGTTTACAAGTTGTAAATTATTGAAATTGAGTTTCTAATATTCATGTGCGAGCCCCGTGCATGCATACACTGTGGAAGTATAGACACGGACCCTGCAGTGTGTGTGGTCTTCAAACAAAATGTGAAACAGATTAGGCTGGAAATGCGGCTTTGGTGAAAATCCTGAGAAAGTCTTTTGTGACGGAGAGAGAGCACGTGGTTCTCGGCTTCCTAGCGTTGTTTTTATCTTGCCAACATATTCTACTTCGTTAGTCTCGCGTAGTAGCTTAGCTGCTTTCCGTTTTTATTATGGTGTTTTCTTTTTTTTTTTGGGGGGGGGGGGGGCGGTGTAGGGGATTGTTGCTTTAATGTCTTGACGAGGCCAGTCAACTTTTTTATATCACGATAGCAATTCCGCTGTTTATATTGCATGCACTTAAATGGCTTGTTTTGTACGGTATTCTCTCATACTGGGTTTTTTCTTAGTAACCCTAATAAATAAATCTGTCTGAGAAAAATACGCCGTGGATTCATGCAGTAATCGCAGTTAATTGAAACAGCCGGCATGTCCTAACGTAGAAATATGAAGTTTTTTTTGCGCCACTTACAACCGAAATCCTCGTTAACACCGACTGCCAGATAAAATGGTAAATACGGTACCCTAAGTTAAACCACTAGAAATACATCCTACATGGATAATAAATGGTTAATACACCCTTAATTCAGTGGTTAAGTAGATCTTTGTTCCCTTGCTCTTTGTTTTTCGTCCTTTGTTCCCTGCGTACAAAGTTTTTGGTTTTTGTGAGCGAAGCGTGGTAATCCTTCATTTTGATTTGAAACCTTTGACTTGTTCTTTGTTATTGGATTTTGTTGGAATAATGCCCGGAATACACCCAGGAAGTTGTAGTAGCCGTTTTAAACTTTAGAATGCCGACCCCATAACAACATTTAAGATGCTCACTCCTATAGGTGCAACGGAGACCGATCGTTGCGTCGGGCTGACTGATTTGTGTATAGCCGAAGACCTAGAGGCTCTTTGGCTTGGCTTCTGGAACGGTTTAGCAAGCGGAACGTAAACTAAAGTGAAAAATTAGGCTCGCAATTCGGGGCAGCAAACTGCGGAAATCCATTGGGATTTTTGGGTGAAACTTATCTCTTTTTGCAACGAGTCTGGACTTCGGAATATGTGATGGGCTTCTCGTCTTGTGTGAAGGCGATGGCATCTGTGTCGGGGGTATAGGCCTACCAGTTAGTTCTCTGAATACGTAAACGATGGATCAATTTTTTATCTGGACAAAAAAACGGGAGAGCAAAAGAATGCAAAAGAGTGTCGTTTTCTTCCCTTTCTTTTTCTTCTCATTTTTTTTTTAGCTGATGTATTACGGCCTTTATATCTTAAAGAATAAAACATAAAAAAGAAAGAAAATTGTACTGAAAAATAAAAATAAAAAGGGTGGCCAGAATTTGTGGACCAGGAAATATGCGGAATACGCAATGAATGTTTTCATCGCAGATGATGTTGTAAACCCGCCCGCTCTTCCTTACAAAACCAATCCTAACTTTTCCAACTTTTATTTACGCAGTTGGAAAATGTATTACACGAAAGCGGCTCTTATGACTGTACGTGGCTCCAAAATACATAAAAGAAAATAAAGAAAATAAAAAGGGGAAAAAAAACTGAATGAAGAAAACTCGCTTTTGCCCGCGTTTTTGGCTGCTAAATGTTCTGATTTTAAATCTCTCCCTGAGGCTTTGCTGAGATCTTATCACGATTTGAAAGTCTATCAGCTTTCCCCCTGAAGGAATTTGCGGCGCGAGGAAACTTAAGAAATGTTTTCTTCGCTTCATGCCGCAAAAATAGTGGTGAAAGATTTGAGTCAAAATATTAGAAAAAAAAAGTGTTGTATAGCTGGCAAACTAAGAAAGCGTCAGATTACATTTTAGAATATCCTAACTAGATGAAGTTTAAGCGAAATCCCACAGAAATGTTCCTCGTGTGTACCAACGCTTTAAAATACAGTTCTCGATTGTTCTATCACACGTTTATTTTTCTAATATAATTTTTTTTTCATTACAGTTAGTCCTCCGAAGATCTGTGTAATATCTGTGTAGAGTAATTGGCTCTTGTTAGGAACTGTACCTGACGTAAATTAACAAGGTGAAAACCAGACCGGCTTCAGCAAGCTAAAAAGCAGAAAATACTGCTTTGTGGGGCTCTATTCTACTGAATGTTAGAAACCCACCTTTAGGCCCATTAATGGCAGTTGATCACTTAAAATCAAGCTGCTATCACCCATAAAGATATCTACGTTTTGGCTCGTCAGTAGAGAATACTCTAAGGATGAGCGCACAGGCACCTTGCTGGTGATAAACTAACATACCGAAATCGGGACTGGCTCCAGCAAGCTAAAATGTGATAATGCTGCTTGTGTGGGTCTCCATTCTACTGAATGTTAGACACCCACATTTAGGCCTTTTAAAGGCAGTTGATTACTTAAAATTAAGCTGCTCTCATACATAGAGATCTTTAGCCAGACTGTTTCGCCCTGGTTTGGGCTCGTAAGTATATAGAGAATATTTCGAGTATTCTACGAAACACTCTTGTCTAGAGATCTCTATGGGTGAGAGCAGTTTGATTTAAGTGACCAGATCCGACGGACCAGATCTGACCAGATTTAAGGGACAAGACGAGGGTTCAAGAAAGGCAACCTCCAATCCTCGTAAGGGCAAAAGATTGTCGAGTCGAGGATAGACCAAAATAGATCCCGTAAGTATTTGACGGCCCTTGGAAGTCATTCGCACTACGGCAGTATCCAATTGTTGTGAGTATGGACGTACCATTATCTCCCATCGGTACACTTCCTCACTCTGAAGATGCTGTACACTTACATCATTGTGCTCCAGCTCAAGCTCCACACGAACTGAACTGTGTACTGTTACTACAAATTTTGCGTACTTACTTTGCGAGTCGAAAGTACACAAAATGTGTGGAGAATACACTGGTAACACGCACAGTGATTGTGAACGATAAGTGTAATTATCAACAGCGTCCTTTGACGGTCTGCTAAGTTATGTGACGTATTAATGTACACACAAGTCGATATATATTAAATGGTGGTTATCGACAGGGATTTGTGCACGTTTATTTAATCCATCTTTGAGTCCTTGAATGTAGGTGAGGCAACTCTTCATCAGTGGACGATTGGCCATATTTGGTGCGTGGTATACTTGTGATTTGCAGAATAACTGGTTCAGATCTACGCCATGTTACCAGGGCCCTCACACTGGAGGGGTGGGGGGGGGGGTGAGGTGGACCCGCTGTACCCAGGCACGGTCGCTCAAGGGGCCCGTACGGCCTAATTTTTTTTATTAGCAATTGTGAATTTTGGTGAATGTGAGTAATGAACTCGATTTGTGCGTATTGTGAATTTTTTTTGTACTCCCATCAAATAACAACTCGAATCCAACGGCAATGAGCACGGAGCAGGAGCACTGAAGTGCAAGCCTGTCAGGTTGTTAGGCAGGGAAGCCTTCAAACGTAAGCAGCCCTTATTAATGAATGAACCAAAGCGTTAAGCACAATTGTGGCTAACGAATAATTATAACATAGTGTACCTTTTCAATATTTCAATCGGGGGTAGAGGGCCCGCTGTTGTAGTAATTCCCAAGCCCCTAACTATTATGTGGGGGCCCTGCATGTTATTCTAACGAAACCTAGGTGTAAAAAGATGATTTACTGGAATACTCTGTTGTTAGGATGTAAATTTGCTGTGAAATGTTCGCTATCTATTCGTTCGAAAATCATAGCGACATTGCCAGACGGTAATCGCTGTTTTTGTTGCTGGTCAGTAAACTTGGTCGTTATTAACATCAACAACTAAAAATTGTATTTTACAACACACATAAATATTAAGCCGTTTAGGTAAGAGGAACTGGCTTCGACGCACTGCTACATAATTACTAACAATGCAGCTTAATTTGTCAAGTATTCGAGAGTTAGATTTGAATAGATTTTTTTTGTACGTGTAGCATTTCTAAAAAAATCAAATTATTATTTAGAGTATAAATTACACACATGTATTTATGGTTATCATTTGTATTATAATTTTCTTTGGAATCCGTTTTGCGGTCGTTATATAACTTTTATGGTTAGAACTAGGGCGGTATCTGATCGGTTTCGAACCTCTAACTTTCGTTCTTGGTTAATGAAAACATTGTTGGCAAATGCTTTCGCAGTAGTTCGTCTTGCGATGGTCCAAAGAATTTCACCTCTAGCATAACTAGAGGTGAAATACGAATACGAATACGAATGCAATTTTTCAAACTGGAAACAATAAAATTATGCTTAATAATACAATTAACAAATAAAAATGCATTGAAATATGAACGATGAGGACCCATTTTATTAGCGAACGACACTTGACATCAAGTCAAGCTTTGTAATTGTATCTTTTTGATTTCGTCAAATTTAATCTAGTTGCCATAGTTCTTTTGAATTTTTTTTTTCAAAACTCTCAGGTAAAAAAAAAATCTGGTGTTGTGCTCATTTGAAAATTTGGGAATCGATATAATATCTGAGATGCACCAAAATAGATTTCATGGCCTCTAAGGAAGCCTGGTGGTGACACATTACTATAGACTGCTCTGGTCCCACTCCACTAATCAGTTAAACTCCTTGATGTAGCTAAGTGGAGCACTCCCACTGCTCAGTGCTCAGCAGCGTGGACCACAATCATAATTATATTAATCACCTAGCATATGTGATTACGGAACTCTAAACGTCCTTTTAAACGGCTCAATCAGTAAACCTTGTGTTTTAAATATTTTCATGCCACACTACATATTATACTGTGAGCTTGCAAATGAAGCCTGAAAAACTATGCGTACACAAACGATGTCTTTGGTCAATACACACGCACCCAGTTCGACTTGCAAACTTAGTGTGTATGACGAACATTAGAAGCAGGAGTCTGCCTCTGTCAAACTCGAACAGGAAGTTATTAAGTTGTTGGATTGTCACCGTCTTGAAGGTGTTTGTCGCCGTTTCCATCTGCCGCGAGACTTATAGCACGTGAATTGGGCGATAAGTCTGTCCTCCTCTCCGGGGTTTTCAAATTTTTGCAGAAGGTACAGATCTATGATAGGATCTGGATTTGAGGTCTGTTTAACACCTTTGTAATGTGTAGCCCAGTGGCAATCCGGCCCACTGCACTGTGACTGAGGTAGGCGCTAATGACCTTGCCGTCGACGCGCCGTTAAGCCTCAATTCCCTTCCCCCCATTGCTACAATGGGGGTTTAATGGTTCGGGTTTAATGGTACCGAAACCCGATCTAAACGTCGTTTAGAAGCAAGAAAAAGGGCGTCGTGGAGAAAGGACAGTAAGGTAACCCTAATCATTGACGGCCATTATGACGACAGAGACAGCCATTAGAAAAAGCAGAGCTGGCTATCGAGCTGCAGTGACAAAAGCCTGCAATATTTTGAATGACTTAATGAAAGAAAGTGAACTTGAGGAGCTTGATGAATTTGAGCTTGAGGACTTGCTGGAGCAAATTGAGAAGAGGGAGTTGACTGTTGCACAAGCAGATGAAGACTTGAAGAAAGTTTTAAAAGAGGATAAAATAGAAGAGTTCACCGACGAGCAAATTGAATGGCAAGAGAAGATCAGCGAACTGAAAAGAAAAGGTCGAGTCCATGTGAAAAGGAAAAAGGCTGCACGAGAAAATCCAAGACTTTCAAGTGATGTAAACCCCACTGCTACCACTAGTTCACCTTCTGTAAAGTCCAGCGGTGTCAAATTGCCCAAGTTAGAAGTTAAAAAGTTCAATGGTGACATAGCTGACTGGCAAAGATTTTGGGATCAGTTCCAACAAGCCGTACACCTAAACAAAACCTTGGACGATGTCTCAAAATTTAGCTATTTGCGGTCGATGTTAGAGGGATCAGCATTGGATGCCATTGCAGGATTATTAATGACCAGTGCGAATTACAGCGGTGCTATTGACACTTTGAAAGACAGGTTTGGACAACCAGAGCTTGTAATTCACTATCACATGGCGAAACTTCTCAAGATGACGGCAGTAAAGGAGAATACGGTAGACCCTAGAGCTTTAAGACGTTTATATGACGAGTGTGTCTGCCATATAAAGGGATTGGAAGCACTTGGGATAACATCAGATAGTTATGGATGCCTTCTGTGCCCTGTAGTCATGCAGTTAGTGCCTGAAGAACTACTAGTTGACTGGAGACGTAAAGCTACATCACGTTTAGAACTGTACGACTTAGAGACACTACTGGAAAAGCTAAAAGCCGAAGTAGAAGGAAAAGAAGACTTATTGTTCATTCGTAAGGACATAAAGGGAAGTGGATCCAAATCAGTCAATAAGATTATAGAAGAAACCCCTTTGCCATCAACAGCGTTGTTGCATGCACGAGTTGAAAGTCATCCAAAGCCTGAATTTACAAATGGGAGTGGATGCATTTTTTGTGCAAAAGATGATCACAAAAGTTCAGCATGCAAAATGTCTTTATCTGTGAACGAGAAAAAGGCCAGAATCATGAAAAGTGGCTGTTGTTTCGTGTGCTTAGGAAAAAAGCACATGGCCAAAGACTGCCGAAGCACAACTTTATGCCTAAAATGCAATGGACGTCATCATACACAAATATGCTTTCGCAAGACTTCAAGTTCGGGCATAAAAGAAAAGGAAAGTGATTCTCCGCAAGACAAGACTCCTACAGAAAAAGTATCCCTACAAGCGTGTGTATCGAGTACAACTCAAGCAAAGTTCACTCAGTTGCAGATTATCTGGGCGTGGGCTGAAGGAAGCTTGGGAAGATGCAAAGTTAGATGTGTTCTGGACAATGGAAGCCAACGGAGTTTTATACATGTTCACACTTCAAAGCGCATTGGAGCAGAAAGAATTAAGAAGGAGCACTTAACCGTGAGTGGAATCGGAGGGAGAAAAGAAGAGCACGATTACAACCTAGTTAAATTAACTTTAAGAAGTCTGTACGATGAGAGTGAGAAAACTGTAGAGCTTATTGAAATTAACTCGATTTGCGGTCCTGTGGAATCATTGAGCCCAAAGGAAACCGCTCGTTTACTGCAAGAAATCGGGTTAGATCAAGATGCAGCTACAGAGGACGTAGATGAATCTACAACGGCAATCGACATTCTTGTCGGACAAGACATTTTTTGGACCATTGTCACAGGTCAATATAGAAGACTGAACGAATCAGCTGTAGTGATGCAAAGTTTATTTGGTTGGTCCATAGAAGGAAGGATTAGTCAAGAGGACAAAGCAACTGACATTAGTACTGTTCTTCACTGCACAGTTCAAGAAACAAAACAAGAAGAATGGGCTGAAAAGTTATGGTCTTTAGAAGCAATCGGGATCAAAGACTCGGCAGTGGAACAACTGAAACGAGTAGAAGATGACGAAGTTCACAAGTTGTTTAAAGCTACCACTAACGTCAAGGAAGGGAGGTACTGCGTAAGATTACCTTGGAAGACTGATGTAAACCGACTTGGAACGAATTGGACGATGGCTAGAGAGAGGAGGATGGGATTGATTCGCCGTTTTGAAAATGACCCAGATTTCTTTCTTCAGTATAAAGCTGCTATTGAAGCTTACATGCAACAAGGTCAAGCAGAAGAGGTTTGTGCTGGACAGGAAGTTGGAGAAAAGGTTTACTACATACCGCATCATGCCATAGTACGTGAAGACGGGGTAACTACGAAAGTTAGAATTGTCTTTGATGCCTCTGCACATAAGAAAACCGAGGAATCTCTCAATGAATGTCTCTGGCAAGGACCAAATTTAAATCCAGAGCTTTTACATTTGCTACTTGTATTTCGCATGCAGAAGATAGCATTAACTGCCGACATAGAAAAAGCATTCCTTCAAGTTAGCCTTGCAGAGGAAGACAGAGATGCAACTCGATTTTTATGGGTTGACCCTAGTTGGAAAATTGGTGACAAGGTGAAGTTAAAAGTTTTCAGAATGACCAGAGTGTTATTTGGTGCTACTTGCAGTCCGTATTTGTTAGCCGCGACTATACGTTTGCATGCTGAAAAAGAAGCTAACATTTACCCTAATGAAAGTAAACTACTGAA
>JAHWFP010035527.1:3381-35666 GCA_023313725.1 Lithobius niger
TGGCCACTTCCCCTGGCGCCCCCCCCCACCATCAGATAAAAATCAAACGTATTAATGAAGAAAATTCTGGTTACTTATTAAGAAAACTACGTTAGTTTCTTTCACAGCGACAGGAAGTACATGAAGTCACATCAATGGAGCATAGTTATTACTGGGAAAGTTGTAAAATCATTTTTTTTTCAGCTGCATTTTAAAATATTCCAAAAAAATGGTGTAGAAAACAGTTGAGAACGTTTCGTGTGAGAAAGCGAATTGCGAAGAGTGTTATTTTTACTTTTATTCTTTTTTTTTTGGAGGGGAACCTCAAAAGTAGCATTTTTCGGTTCGCCCCCCCTTCCTAAAATTCTCCCCAGTAAAGTAAGTCTACATCGTCCCTGACTCTTTCGATCCACACCATGTTACACTGTCGAATTATAAATATGAGAGAAAGCCAAATGGGCTCGATAAGAGTTAAATAAATACGGATGCAAACCTGTCTACGTTACCTTTTGGACATAAATGTCAGACTGCCTGAGCAGGAAATCAAACCCACGACCTTTGAAACCAAAGGCCGGAGTCCTACCGCTCAGTCATACTGACATGGCCGCTCAACCGCTCAGCTCAGCCACTCAGCCATACAGGCCATGTCAGTGTGGCTGAGCAGGGATTCGATTTCCCGCTCAGGCATTCTGACATTTACGTCCAAAAGGCAACGTAAATAGGTTGCGTCCGTATTTATTTAACACTGTCGAATTGACACACACCTAATATTTCACGTACAAGCCATTGTATTCCCTCGTGTGACTGTCTGACATGGCGGTCCCCTTCCATTCGAAAATCCCACGCTTTCCGTATTAAGTGCAAGCTAAAGCATCATCCCGACGCCTTCGGCCCAAAGGGATGTCTCTCGGCAAATTAATTAGAAATTCCCCTGAATCAACCGCATCATGCCCAGACTTTATTTATTTGACCAATAACCGCCAAGACCACTTTACTAATCCAATAATCAGCCAATTGCAAGAAAACAAGCGGGAATAAACATCTTGGAATACTGGACCACTGCCTACTGGTATGATTTTTAGTCCGTAAATAAGTCATCAGTCTGTTACTAAGACATCAGGACTAGATCGCCCATTATCGCCGCAGCAAGCTTTGTTCTCTGTTTCGGCACCATAAGGCACCACTATAAATACCTCCAGTATAAGGCACCATAATGTACCACTTACATACCTCCCAGTTAAGAAAGGAGGACATAGGGTTGCTAAAAGAAGCAACTGTCATACAATTAGGCTTCCAAATTAGTTCCAAGGTACACCTTAAACCCACGCCGAAACGAATCAACAGTCGGGGAGTCCACCAATGTCTTGGAGGTCTTGGAGGTCTTGGATGTCAAGGAGGGGGCCACAGAGTGATTTTTCTATGTTTTCGCGCATTTGTGTCGTAATTTTACTGCGATTTTTTTCCCCCAATATTTTCGGCCGTTTTCCGAGTTTACATGCCTTGGAGGGTCTGTAGCCGCCTCCCCCCCCCCAATCCCTCCCTTGGATCGGCCTTTGGCACTTATAATTAATGTTTTTAAAAATTTATTTCATATTGTGAGTTGATGAAGAGTTCCGTTAGGGCTATACGTACTCCAGTTAACACATAATTTGTTAAGTAAGACTTTAAAGGAGAGTTGCCATCAAACGAAGTCGGCAACATCTAGCACCATCTGGCGCTATCTAAGTCTCTCTAGCTGCTTGCTCGCACAAGCAAACGAATGCACAAAGAAATATCTTTTAACACCATAAGCAAGCTACGTGCCTCCTTAATTACTGAGGGTTACAATATTAATGCCACTAGATGATGCTGCGGTAGATTATAAGAATCTACCGTGGCGCCATCTAGTGGCCGCTTAATTATTGCGTAAAAATTTGTTATTTCTTCGTTCACCTGGGAGCAAGATGTAAAGATTACCGATATTACGGCCACTAGATGGCGCCACGGTAGATTCTTATAATCTACCGTAGCATCAATTTGTGGCATTAATATAGAGCAGTGACACGACGTATAACTCTATGCTGGAGCCTTAATGGGTTAGCTGCAAGGGGCACTGCAGAGAGAAACAGAAGGGCGTCATACTGAAGCCGATGCTGTTAAGAGTGATTTCTTAGACCTAGAACGCGCGATTTTTGTTGTTGGAGAAAAACAACGTTATTTTAAGCCTAAGAAATCCGCTCTTCCGTTGTTTTTCCCTCCATTTTTATGTAGTGCACCTTGTAGTTATGCCCTCCAAAACCCATACTGGTGCCATTCTGGTGCCAATATGGCGGCAAATGTCACTGCTCTATTGTAAACCTCAGTAATTAAGGAGGCACGTGTCTTGTTTGTTGTGTTAAAAGATATTTCGTTGTGCATTCGTTTACTTCCTGCGAGCAAGCGCTAGAGAGAACTAGATTGCGCTAGGTGGTACACACTTTCATTTAGTGGCAACACGCCTTTAAGTCATCCGAAGCAAACTACTGCTCGTATAGAACCAGCTTGAATTTTGAAACCTGTACTACAAGTTTCAGAAGCAGAAAAAAAAAGTTTGGTAAGAGGAGGGAGGGAAAAAACCGAAAATTCCAGCTGAGAAACCTCCGATCATGATACGAGCCCGAGGTATTCTTCAGAATAGATCCTGTATCTGCTGAAGGATCTTGAACGTCACTTACAGTAAGTGACCAGCAGTTCAACCGGGAACTTTCCAGGTGGGAATCGGAGCAGCTTCTTGCAAGAATATGCGGAATATGCAGAGAACATGCAGAATATGCAGCATGCAGAACATGCAGCCCAGTTTGGTCCTCTTCACTTATCAAAGACACTGACCTGACTGAATTGGTTCAGTGCAAATTTACGAAGGGCCTATCAGGTTGTGTGATCTTCCATACAGCGAACGCTTATTAAAAGGGGGTCTCGCCTCTCTCGAATTACGCAAATTTGCATACGGTACCGATCTTACACTAACGTGAAAATTCTTCTGAGTTTTCTGAAAGCAGAAGACGTACCTTTTTTTCGACTGTAAACCTGTTACATCAACTGGATCGCAGACGGAGCTTCTTTGCTGTGGCAGTTATGCCGTCATGGAACTCTCTGTGGTCTGAGGGAGCTCTTTTAGCTCGCAACGTTGTTGGTTCCGGTTGCTCTACTCAAGCTCAATGTAAATAAATTATTGAGGAAACCAGAATTCGTCGACCGTAAAACAGTTTTGAACAGACTTTTAAAATCTTAGTGGTTAACCCCCTTCTATAGTTTGTTCCACGTTATGTTTGCAGGAAACTGACGGTATGATGCCATATTTCTTTGCACTGGGAGTGCTTAACATGTGGATATCGCACTTGTAGACTGTATATATTTACTGTTAGAGTCTACAACTGGGATATTTACATGTTTTTTTGCACTCGTAGTGGAAGGAAACGTAGCGTCATACTGTCAGTTTTCTGCAAGCATAATGTGTTACAAACTATAGTGCCGTATGACTATGGCAGTAAAACGTTATTATTATTAGAAAACAAAAACGAACTCATTTGATACTTAAGGTTAAGGTTTAACTAATCCGAAGTCAAAACATCACAGGAACACAAATTTCCGATGTGATAAATGGAAATAAATAAAAGGTCGGACACATGTTCACCAATTCCAACAATGCTTATACTGAATTTTAGTGGATGATATTGAAAGACAGCAGAGAAATTAAGCATCGAATTTTCGGCTTTAACATGGGAGGTTACCTTTTACTAATTTTATTATTATTATTATTATTATTATTATTCAGTCGTTCTCTGTCACAGCTCAGCCACCATGACCACGAGACATCGTATTATTAATCATTTGGAAAAAAACTGTAGGGACAGATCCGGCAGGACTGCTAGGTGATCGTCAGGGACACTGGA
This sequence comes from Lithobius niger, assembly GCA_023313725.1. Lineage (NCBI taxonomy): Eukaryota > Metazoa > Arthropoda > Chilopoda > Lithobiomorpha > Lithobiidae > Lithobius > Lithobius niger. The sequence continues at coordinate 7,272 of JAHWFP010035527.1, forward strand.
CGTACTAATTATGGCAGTGAATGCTGCTTTAACTCCATGGACCTTGCCTGCTTGACCTCTCTCTTCATTTTGCCTTTCTCTCCAAGCAACTCACTGTTGCCCTGAATTTAATACGGTATCCTGTAACAATCTTGGACAATAACAATGCAAAATACTGTAAATCAATTCATCCCATTGTAAGCTCGAAGGTTGCCATGCCAACAATGTAACCATGCTGTTTAAGGGCAACAATGGCCCAATACCACTCCTCCCATTCCAATCCAACCAAGCCAAGAGTAAGTCGTATTTTTCGATTGCTAACTAGAAATTGTCCTCCCTATTTTCTCCTTCCTTGGCCCCAATTTAAGTCAGCATGCCCCTAAAATTTTCAAACGTAATATCCCAAGAGCTAAGGAAATTATCAGATAATTTTTTCACCTCGAGTGTTTTGGCCCCTATAAACTCACGAGTGCTATTTAGGCAGACATTAATTTCACGAGTGCGTAGCACGAGGGAAATTATCTGCCAATAAATAGCACGAGTGAGTTTAATGGGCCAAAACACGAGTGTTGAAAAAAAATTGATAATTTCCAATAGCTCGCGGGGTATTTAGTTAGAGAATTTAACGTCATATTTCAGTATTCAGCACTCTAAATTTCGTATGCAACATTTAAAAATTTTATAAAAGTCGCGCTGCCGTTCAAATATCGGCGCGCCGATTGGCACTACGGCCGCCAGGAATAAAATTGACATTCGCCGCCACTGAAGAATATTTGATTGGCGCACACCTCCAAACTTTTTACTTTAAACAATTCCGTAATAATAAATTAATAAATGCAGTACATAATTTTATTTATTTTTAATTGCAAGAGTAAATAAAAAGAAACAATTAAATACGGACTGTAGTGGAGCGTAATAAATTTTAAAACGGTGTTCAGAATTTGTTCTAGGTTACGTTGACGTTAGGCCTAACGACACACGCGGATTAACGAGTTTCGCCGCCGGCTTCTACGTGTGATTGCAGGCGTTGCTAGGTTACGGAAATGAACGACACAGTGCGTATTTCGAAAGAAAGGCCTTCCGGACTTTTACTGGTAGGAAAATATATACTTTTATTTGAAATGAATTTAACAAAAGTATCGTAACGTGTCAACTGTGTAACGTTTGAAGCGAATGACTGCCAAAATCTTATCAACTTCAGAAAGCGCTCGCCATGTTTTGCACGGTTTAGCATTACACTGCGTCGACCAATGAAAGCTACAGGATATTGCCTAACTGATTTAGTTTTAAATTTAGCCAATGAACATCGACTTACAGCGATAATCACGCAGTAGCTTTTGAAAGCTACTGCGTGATTATCACTGTAAGTCGGTTGTGATTGGGCGAATTTAGTACACGATCAAGTGAGCAAATTTCGGTCAGGGAAATTCTCACTGTAATTCACCCCATCACATTTGTAATTATGCAGGGTTACCTTAAGACAGGCGAGCTAAGACATCAAATTATCCTGAACTAGTAAAACATCTTTGGCAAACTTCTGTAGTAATTACTGTTTCATAGCTTCACTGTTCCACCAAAGTTCACTGAATTACAGTGAAAATTTTGGGGGCATGCTGACTTAAATTGGGGCCAAGGGAGGAGAAAATAGGGAGAACAATTTCTAGTTAGCAATCGAAAAATACGACTTACTCTTGGCTTGGTTGGATTGGAATGGGAGGAGTGGTATTGGGCAATTGTTGCCCTTAAACAGCATGGTTACATTGTTGGCATGGCAACCTTCGAGCTTACAATGGGATGAATTGATTTACAGTATTTTGCATTGTTATTGTCCAAGATTGTTACAGGATACCATATTAAATTCAGGGCAACAGTGAGTTGCTTGGAGAGAAAGGCAAACTGAAGAGAGAGGTCAAGCAGGCCAGGTCCATGGAGTTAAAGCAGCATTCACTGCCATAATTAGTACGTCCAGTGTCCCTGACGATCACCTAGCAGTTCTGCCGGATCTGTCCCTACAAAACAATAGCGCAATAAAGGGTTCAAGTGTGAATTATGTTTTGTAGCGGATTGTTTGTGGCCAACCGATGAACACAAACCCTAATTTAATATTCTCCCATGGATGAATAAGTACATGGATGGATGGTTGACGAGCTACTCCATCCCCTCCCATCCTCTGTTTCAAACCTCCCCTAGAGATTTAGTAAAAATTTTATTCGAGTTGTGTTATTATAGCAGAAACGCTTTGTTATAGACGAGGTCTCGATCTCTAATACACCCACCTCCGCCTCACGTGCAGGCCGACGAGGGTATGGGTGAATAATACGGGGCTCGACTGAATGGTTTTCACGCCTGATTTCGTCAGTGGGGGCGGCGGTGGAGGATGCGTGGGGGGGAGAGGGGAGAGGAGGTGGAGAGACTGTGATCGCAAATTGGCCGAGTGGCCGCTTAAAGTGATACCATATCGGTCGGGATGAAATAGGGAAAAAAAAAGAAGAAAGCGAACGCTGCTTGTGTTACTTTTGATGGGGGGGATTCCCGGTCTGAGGCCTGAGGCTGTGGCGGGAAACGGGAAACCTCCAATCGTCACCACCAGATGGCGTGAAAAGCCGCCGCCATTGCCGCAGAGGATGGTTGGATTGCATCCAATAGGAAAACCTCAATTTATAGGCCAAAATGGATGAAACAAGGTTACGTGAAAGAAAATAGAATCGATGCATGACGTCATGGTTTCGCACTGCATGCATTTGACCAAGACTGTCGGTGAACTCGCTTTGAATGTAGCTCAAGCTCACTAGTGAGCGTTCCGGATTACTTGTGGGAAAGCCGCGATAGGTGAAAAATTTTATCACATTTGTTTAGGCAACCATATTTGTATTAGGCCCAAACTTATTATTTAGTTTTTTTTGACCCTGGCAATCCACCGTATGTTATGCGGATGTGATGATGTTGTTAAACAGTCCTTCGACGTAATTACAGATAGGGATGTGTGAGTACGCCCGGAGTTTTTCAGTTTTATCAGAAGCGAATAAACGTCACGATGTCCATTACATGGGCCGTAACTCTCGCTTTTTATTGCACCGTTTTCATAAGGCCGTCTGGGAAAGAAGCCGCTGGTTTGAACTCCTGGCTCCAAGCCAGTTGATCTAACATCGCCAAAATATTATTTTACTAAAGCAATGCTAAGAGACTTTACCTTCCTGACGCGCGAGAACATGGCGTAGATTTGGGAGGCAAGATACGCGATTTCTACTCCAGTCGGCATTGACTCGAGAAAGAAAATCCCTTCCTCGCTTCAAATTCGTTTAAATGCTAGTTCTTGAGAACTGGCGCAGGCTTGGAATACTCGCAGCACAAGGGATGTTTTTTTACACATATTTATGAGGTAAAACAAAGAATTTATAGGGTTGGCGAGAAGAATTTGTGACTGAGACACCTTCTGAAACGTCTTAGATACATTCCTATTAGTTCCGTCTAACTTTACAGAGGGCGCCATGAGTTTTATGTGGGAATTTCAACTCAGTTTTCAACGTAAAATTAAACTAAACTAAACGAAACTAGCTTGTATTTAATTATTATTTAGTTTAGCTTAGTTGTAATTTAGTTTACTTTGGATTTGGGCTGAAAAATGAGCAAAAATTACCAGATGGAACGTGTGGCGCCCTCTGAAAACTCGGACGGAACTAATAGGAATGAATGTAACACGTTTCAATACGGACTTTTTACAGTTACAAATTCTCCTCCCCAGCCCTATAAATCCTTGGTATAACCCAACATAATGTAATTTTTAACGTACGTTTTCCCAAAAAGTAAAAACGGATATTAGTTCGACATCTGGCCGCATGGGGTCAGCACTCGGTACAAACGGTGGCACATGGGATAGTACTGTGTTGGAGACTTCTTCTTCATGCCTCTCTCTCCTGGTTTTATTTACCAACCATATGTTTTCATTCCTTTAATTGTGACCTATAGTGTCCGCAGCCTATCTTGAGTTCGCCCCACAATGAACACAAATAATCGATTGTATGTTTTTGGTAGCAGAGTGCGTTGTTGATATCCAAAATAGCTATAAAAACAACGGTGACTGCCGATTAAAGCAACCCCCTCCAGGAAGACGTGGCCGATCATAAAATACCTGCAGGACTCAAGATACGGTGCGCACACTTTAGTGCCTTAAGTTTACGTTTTGACCTAACCTAACCATCGCTTTTAAAGGAGAAGAAAGGGAACACCTTGATGATGAGTTGCCCCCGAATGATGAAAAAACCCCAATAATGCCTGACTGAAAACCGAGTATTTTTCTCTTTACCTGTCACCTATCTTAGGCGATCTAGTACACATTCAATGGTGATCACCGTAATGGCCATCACGGAGAAGGAAGCGGGTAACCGACGTGCATTTCGGTTCCTATGGTTTCAACTGAGTTTTCAGAGGATCGTGGGAATCAAAGTCCACACTTGGCAACATCCCCTAACTCTTTTTCTCACTGCGATTGTTTTCTGGATAAGAATTTGAAATTGAGTCATGGACCAATAAAGTCTATCAATAATTAGCAACCGTATACCAAAATTTACATAGGATAACTCGCAACCAGTGGCGTAACTAGGGTTTTGCACTGAGGGGGCAACAATAGGCATTTTGCCGAATGGTGTGGAGGGAGAACCGAATAAGATCCCCGGAAGCTGATGCTTTTTTGCTATTTTCCGGCATTTTCTGGCCTTGTAAAGTACCGTTGGAAACATTTTTATAAAACCAGCTTTGCTGACTGCATTATACGCATAAAAAAATTTTGTAATGTAAATCTTTCAGTTTTTCACAATAGATACGTATTTTTTAAACACTGATACTTTGTTGGGAATTTGAAGCAAAATATGGAGTTAGTAATTCTTACTGTTTATCTTTACTGATTTTTGTATCTCTCCATTTGTTACCTGGTTACTTTAGTGATTTAAAGGAGAAACAGTAGAAGTATAAATTAACTAAGATGAAAGTTGCGTCTTTGACCTCAAAATGCAGCCATCTGACGGTAAATAATTTTTCAGCTATGGAAAAAGTGACTTGGCCAATTTGCCGAATAAGCTTTCAAAATCTCACAGAGGGGGCGAATCGCCCCTTTGCGCCCCCTCCCCCCCTCACTAGTTACGCCACTGCTCGCAACGTCAAACCGGGACCGAGCTAATGTCAAGACCCATGCGATCATGAAATAGCGTTACTGAAATAAATTCCATAAAAACCAGTCCAATGAATAAGCCAGTAAATAGCCCATTCCTTTGAATTTTACTTTATTATCCCGTATTTATAAAAAAGAAGCATTACCTTTTACTTGCAAAAAGAAAAGCAATTGCTTCGGATAATCTTCATAAGAAAAGTGAAGGAAAAGGTTTTGCTTTTAGGCTGAAGTGTTTGCTTCAAAGTAAAAGGTTTTACTCGTTTCGTATTCATAAAACGAAGTACTTGCTTCAAACTTGAAGGATTTGCTTCCAGAAAAATGCATCTAGTCTGGAGCAACTTTTTTTGCAAGAATCTCACTTTTCCCAGTTGAACATTCATTTGCAGTGTGTGTACTGAGTGGTGTATTAGCTGTTCACAAACCACGTAACACTTTTTTCTAACAATTTAGACCCCTCCTCCCCCTTCGTAACACTCGTATAACATTTGGTGTGACCCCCCCACCTGAAAATACGTAACATCTTCTACACCCCCCCCACCATTTTTTTTTTTACGAGTTCGTTTTTCTAAGGTGTCCTTAGTACCTAGGGGCGTAATGACCAGTGATTTTGAAAAAAGAATCGTTAAGTCGTGATATGATCTGAGAAGGCGATGAATTGGAATCTGCATTCACGGCTTCCAACATAATTTTTTCCCTCGGCAATAGTCAAATCCCGCCTTTACCATGTTTGATTTTTATCAGTTTTACGTTTTGTTATTCATCTTTTTTATTAAAGCTTTACTATTCACCTCTTTTCCAAAGAGCGTCATATATTCATGTACAGTGGTATGTAAAGCGTTATTTTTCTTAGTCTTCGTGTGATTGGATTTTTTCATGACTGGGTGTTCGCGGACCTTGTCCTAAATGCTCATTCCGGAGGTGGTATCTTCACCTCCATGTACGTTTTCACTTTCACTTACTGACGACATTTCTTCTCTTATACGCAACTTCTACAAATGCGTTGCACTAGACAAATCAACACGTCAATTCAGTTCTCAACACTGACTGAAACACATGAACAAATTCAAGTTTCAAAAACAATTGAACGGGGCTCAGATCTACCCTGCAAGTTAGAATAGCACGTCTGAAAGCACACCTTCAGTACCTTTTACTTCTTCTATTTAAAATACTTACTTGCAAGGAAAAGGTCGAGATTAAAAATACGAACTGAAGCAAAACCTTTTACTTCTGCCTTTTACTTCGAAGTAAATGCTTCATTTTTATAAATACGGGCTATTGAGCTCAACAGACCTAGAAATCCTCAGACTAACCTACTTAAGTAATATGACCACCTAGAATACATAAATACGAGCATCAGTGTAAGTCATAAAGCGGTCGCCCTATAACCGAGCGGTGACAGTATAAGCATATTTGATTAGAAAAAAATGTAGTTGAAGCTATTAATAGCAAATTGACGGTGCAGCGAGATAGGAAACACTGCATTTTGCAGGACGTAATGACGCTCGAGCACAAAACAGCGCTTACATACATCCAGACCGTAAATCTAACAAAATTGGTAACAAATAGAGTCATTTGGTTTCGACAGTCGCGTGTGAGGAGCTTCACTTGTCAAAAATAAACGCGGGTGCGGGCGAATGGAGGGATAGGTAGGAGGGGGAGGGGAGGGGAGTTGACGCTCTGGGAAAGAGAGGTGGAGGAGTGGGAGGCAACGGCGAACGAAATGGAAAAATTGAGATCATAAATAAAAGGAGAGACAGCGCGATAATGTCGTCCTGGAAAGTAAGATGTCATTTTGTCATTTTTCCCTCCATTTGAGAAAGCGTGTTTGATAACTGCCATCTGTGAATAGAAAAAAAAAAATAAACCTCCCTCAAGAGCCCCTATGAATTTCATAAAAGAAAATTGAAATAGAACAACAAAACCGCACGACTTCCTCCTATTCGCCACTCATTACTTTTTACACGCCCTGTTAAAGCCGAACAAAATTGGGCAATACCGATCACGTTCACGCCAATTAGAATTCGCTTTCGACTCCCACGCTATGTCAATTTTAAATGAGGATTTTATACAAGTGGTGTGAGGGGTGGCTAGGAAAAGGAGGGGAAGGCAGGGAAGCAAACGGGCGTAAAAAGTCAGTTATTCAGTTAAAATAAGTTATAAGGTATTTGTCTCCTTTTTCCATAGACGGGTGGCAATTTGAACATATAACAGTGTCACTAAGGCGTCTTCAGTTACACTGTCGAGAAAATGGGGGCGAAGCGATTATTAATCACATAATAAATTAAAGTTGCATAAACATTTATCTAAAATTAATGCACGGTGGTGACGTCACGCTAACACATCTTAACGCTAAAAGTGTAGTTGTTATATACGGTTAATCTGAAAACACACACAAGTCACCCTGGGTTAGTTTTGATAACCCACACTTTTTTGATAATCTAACACTTTTTTTTCCGGGGTCTACACAACCCCTGCTCCACCATGTGTGACATATAATGACCGACTTTGCAAAACTACCGTACACAACACAAATTCAACCAACACACCCCATTGCAACCAGCATAAACAGGCACATTTGCAACCTGCGACATTTTTTGTACTAACACGAAAAAAAAAAAAAACCTCACGTACTATGTATGCTAGGCCCCCACACCCATGGAGGAATGGTCCAACCCGGCAACCTTTCGTTCCGACGTTACGAAAACTAGGCTACTGACACCTTGTAAATGCACCTATACCACACGCCATGGCTGTTTGCTGTGACGTGCATATCACGTGACTGGGCTAGTCCAATCAGATGGCCAAACAGCCGTTGTTCTCGTTCGTCATTGGCTAACTCATGGTGACGTCACGGAAAACAACCATTGCGCATGGTTTAAATCCACCTAAACACCTACCCACCTAAACACCTACGAGACTCGGGCAAATAGCGCATTTCTTATTTAAACTAATAAAGTAAAAAAAAATACGGTTTTACCTTAAACACAAAAGTCGGTGACTGGGACTGGGTAACGGGGACGTCCTCCCGTACGTGAGACTTTCGTAGACAGGAAGTTTAACCCGGAAGTTTCAGTTCAGGAATTTACATATCAGTCGTATGTAAACGTTCTTAAATTCATTACGATTCACACAAAAATTTTCAAATAAAATTTTTTAAAGTCTCAAATAAGTCGATAAGTTAGCTTGACGTCACACATTACCATTCGCACTATCGCGCTCGTGCAATTTTACTCCGACCCCTCGATACTGGACTAGCCGTTTCTCGCAAACGAGCAAATTCCGCCGTTAAACTGCCTGTAGTTCACGGATACCTATTTAATGTTGAAACAAGACACCGGGTACAGGCAGCTGTTTGCGAGTACGAGTGCAAACAACCCGTTCTGCATTGGAGACAGCGTTGTGGCTCATCTTGTTGGTTGCGTCATCGCATCTTGTTCCTTTGTCATTTGCTTTCGTAGCGCGTCGCTGGATGGCGTTGACGGTGGTTGCGAGGAGCGGTTTTCCGACTTTGGTTTTTCAGCAGACAAAGCACCCGCAAATTTGAAGAATTTTTGTTGGAAATTGTTAGAAATTGATATCTACTTGATACCGTCAAATGAATTAACCCGTGTTGCATTGGAAAGAATGTTGTGGCTTAGCTTATGTTTTGGATTGCATCTGTTACAATGTCGACAAAATGGAGCGAAGCGATTATTAATCACACAATAAATTAAAGTTGCATAAACATTTATTTAAAAAAAAAAATTAATGTTGAAACAGTACATCGTGCACAGGCAGTTGTTTGCAAGTACATTGGAGACGGCGTTGTGGCTCATCTTTTCGGTTGCTCATCGCATCATGCTTCTTTGTCCATTTGCTTTCGTAGCACGTCGCTGGATGGCATTGTTCCTCAACGACACGTCCGACTTAAATTATTATTTTTTTTTACAAACCACCTCTGTGTGTACCGCTATCAATGTGCAAAATCTGGTTTTAATGGATGCAGTGTTTATTGCGTGATGCGATTACAAAGTTAGCATTCGAGTGTATTCATAAACGGGGCTCCACTCCAATAAAATTCCTAACGCTTTGCTTAGGTTCCTATACCACCATGGCTGTTTGCTGTGACGTGCATATCACGTGACTGGGCTAGTCCAATCAGACGGCCAAACAGCCGTTGTTCTCGTTCGTCATTGGCTAACTCATGGTGACGTCACGGCAAACAGCCATTGCGCATGTCAAACATCGGAGCAGATGCCGCGGACAGATGGCGCCATCTCTACTCTCACAAAGTACTTTCTAAATTCATCAAACAGTTCAGCCATACATTAGAAAGATAACTAGACTATCCATAGCATTCTCTTCGCTCACTCTATTGGCGTCGGTCCATGTTTCATGTAATTTCTTTGATTCCAAGAGCATCACAAAATCGATGTACTAATATTTGGTCGGAAACTAACGTAGGAACTCCAGGTTCACTGACTATTCATCAAATGGGACTCGTCACTTACATAGGGACTCCCCTGAGTGCCAATGGGCAATTAACTATGTGGGAGTGGCACAAGAACTCAGTTTTAGGACTCTTCGTGTACGTTTTTCGTATTTACATTAACGATGTTTAAAGACTAATACTTATTGTGCGGAATATTATTTTTTATTTTGCTGATGAAAAACAGCGCTGCATACTATTGGCATTAATACTGATACCAACAAGATCTTATTACAATTGGGGATGGTTTTACAAATTTGTTAACCCCGTAAAAGAAGTGTGCTGACAGATGATGGTAAAAATAACAATTCACAGATGTTCCAAGTTGCACCAACAGTTCGATTGCCAACACGTTAATCAGGTCAATTAACTTAACATTATGCTGAAGTGGAAAAATAAACTAATTCTGTTATGACCCGGCTGCGTGCTTTTCTGTCCAAAATGTATTACATTGTACTGTATGTACGGTATTCAAAAGACTTGTACCGTGAGTTCGCTAAAATGTTTTATTTGCTGTAATTCAGTATACCCCAAAACAAAACTTGTTAAGGATTCTGTTGGAGTGACGTCATCTGTGGATGCCCCTCAAGCTACCTAGCGTGGATAATGGGTGGCTCGTTTCTGGTCGCACGTCAGGAGACTCGGCGATTGTTGGTGTTAACAGCCAGAAGTATTCTAGGCATCAACAATGGACACCAGCAAGCTAGTTGACAAGAATAGACAGCGGTATGCGGCGTGCACACGGGAAGTCTCAAGACGTCACCTAGCGCCGCCTGTGCCTTTGGAAATCGTCTTTTCCATCCGTCCACCATCCCGGACGGATCAGCAACCCGGCCTGGCTTTTGGCTATAGCAGGCCATCTTGTTTTAACCCTTTCTGGACCCTAATGTTCCAAATTACTACTAGGGCCAACTGCACTATTTTACCTCAGTCTTTAATGTCATTCATCACTCAAAGTGGGTTAGCCAGTCCAAATCCTTCCACAACATTCACCCAGCAACATGAGTTATTCACGGTAGCAACCTCTGACAGATTCCCACCAAGCTTTTTGGCCCAGTGAATTCGTCATATCAAACACCAAGCTCTTTCGCCAAGCTAATCCCACCGACTAAGACTTCAAACGTTAAATGAAATAATTGAAAATTGCGCAGTAAGCAATTTTCATATATTTCATTTTACCTTCGAACTATTACTCGGTGGGAATTAGCTTGGCGAAAGAGCATAGCGATTGATATCACGACTTCACACGGCCGAAAAGTGGCGGGAATCCTTAACAAGTTTCGTTTTGGGGTAGATTTCTTATAAGTAATGCTGACGCACGAATTTATTTAACGTTCAGTTTGGCATTGTTGCATAATAACTATGTTTAAAACAATGTAAACCAATCAATTTGGTCATTTAGAGGTCCTTACGTACCCTGAACCACTTGACCAATTAGAAGAGGCCTTATGAAAAGGGCACATCTCCGCAGCAATACCTGTAAAATGAGCTAAGAACCAGCTTTATTCACCGCATGGAAGAATTTATTTTCGAGATACAAAAAAGGGTTATTTGTAGCCTGTAGCCAGTAATTAGGCAAATATCAACGTTATTCACGTCGTTTTTTCAACAAGAAAACGTTAAGCTGTGTCACTAACAGTGACTTTTATGTTGTCAGGCGACCAAAGTCTCCCGATTAAACAAGTTTCAGCTTTTCTGCCGCATTGTTATTTATCCCCACATGTCCGAAAACAGCCAAACTACCTTTGCATATCCCAGTATTATACTGGTCTTAAACGAATGTCATTGATCTTGTTGTTAAACTTCAAAACCAAATTGTCAGGATGATTACGTTCGAGAAATAAAGTATCCACATACATCATTATACGTTATACGAAAAGCTCGGTGACTACCGCAGGAACTACGGATAACAATCGACTACGAACTTTATCAACATTAAAATGTGGGAAAGTGTCCTTTATGGAGAAAAATTGGCCTCATTTATGTTACCGGGCTATTTAGCCAAGAACACGGCTTCCATGTTAACTCTCATAGGGTATAAAGACAGGTCTACAGCTCGTTAGGGAAAATTGGCAAATCTAAAGTTTGCCACACAGGTAAAATTCATTGGGCTTGCAGGTTAACTTGCAGTAGGGGCCTGGGGGAGGGGGAGGGGGGCAAAAAAAAAAAAAGGAGGGGAAGACGAGGGGCGAGTAAAATTGATGGACAGTCTACTAATGAATGAAATATTGCATACGCGATTTATTTTCTTATGAAGACCAAACACCGGTGGCGGAGGCTAAGACCGAGAGACTCAATCCTCCGTGCAACATGCTCGGGTCCTGCTAGTTTGTTTATAATAGTAATAATTTATGTATTTTAATAATAATTTATTTGTTTATAATAATTTATTTATAGCAGGAGTTATTGCTCTGAATAAATTGAATTGAATTTATTGGATCACTAAGCCCTGTTAAATAAACAGACAAATCAGAATAAAGGTAGAGACAATTACAAGGTAATCAACATGGTCACATAGAACCAGTGTCAGAGCAGAACGCCGCCACTGTACAGAGAGCCCGGAAATTATCCTGCCGTCATTATGAGGGTACACTCTTTGTAAGGCCTAAAACTATGCCCTCTCTTAACAAATTGAATTGAATTGAATCACTAAGAGACTGAGTATTTTTTGTTGCAAGAAGAGTAAAAAACAAAATGCAGGCCGTAAGCACATCGTCCAATCAAGCAGGAAAAAAAGAAGTAGGTCTTGGCAATACAAGTTTTGTTAGTTGATCTAGACACACACTAATGTGTCGTTGCCAAGTAGATGAGCTTATATATTGTTATAGTTACCGTTCTGCGATAAGTTTCTGTTTTGAGTTTGGCTGATGTAACGGCTAATTGGGTAATGGCAAATATTTTACGTGTACATGACTGCGTTTGATTAATTATGAATGTGAAAATACATAAACATAAATTCCTCCAGAAAAGAAAAGGTACAGATGAAGATAAGACGGTGTGACCTTTTGTACATTCACAGTCCTATGAAAGTTGTGATATCCACCCGAAACCAAAACTGGTATAAGAGAAGCCGCAAAGTTTCCAAAAAGAGCCAGCCTTTGATAGGAGTGATATCATTCAACCAGGCAAAAGCCGCCAAGGTTAATCCTATTATCCAGCATACTTGGCACATTTTCCTCTTCCTAATTTTTTTTTTACTAGGAGTAATTATGGTTATCTACAAACATGACGAATAAACTGTCCATGTCAGAGTCATAAGATTGAACAGCTACAATTCCAACGTGTTTCAGCAGTCTAAGAAAAAAGAAGTCAGACAAAGCAATTAAAGAAGAGGCCAACATGCCTAGTTTGCAGGCTAATAGGATTAACCTTGGCGGCCTTTCCCTGATTAAATGATATCACTACTTTCAAAGGTCGACCATTTTTGAAAACTTGGCGGCTTCTCTTATACCAGTTTAAGTTTTGGGTGGATTATAATGTCTTGATATTCGTAGTACAGTTTGGCCTTTTTCTTGTTTTACGTTGGTTGTTGCATTTTTCCACTTTTTTCTTTGTAATAAATTTCTTTTATTATTATGTTGGGTATCTTCTTATGAACTGTGGGTTTGTCACTATCCTTATTTATTTGTAAATTGTACCGAAATAAACTCAACTCAAAGGTGTGCGTTAAGCCAGAAACGTCAAAGTTGCAAGAAACAGAAAACCGAAAAAAAAGAGAGACGAACCATCGGGGTGGATGTGTGTGTGATTCTGGTAGTCGAGTAGTGGGAGTGGGGGATTGCGGTGGGAGGAGGGAGGGGGTGTTCGCCGTCCCGATCTGTCGTTCCATCCTCCACCATTTGGCGGGAATCTAATTGAAGGCGAGGCTGGACCCCTGAAGCGCGTGTGACGGATTAAATCATGATTTATACCTAGTGGGTCCGGATGACAATTTTGGAATCCATTTGCCTTGCCTGAAGAATCTTTCAGCGGCGCTGCCAGCTTCTGAACACAACCTAGAGATGAGCGTGTTTCCCCGTACTTCGGTGCAGCAGCGGCTTCCGGCTGACGACGTCGACAGAGTACGGGTCATTAGGCGGTCAGCACTCGTTCCAAAAATCCGCCCTCGCTTCCCTCTTCGTCTACAATTGCTACCCATTCGTCAAGAGTCTTACAACGAAAAAAAAAAAAAAGATGTAGACATAAAATGAAGGTTGACTGGAAATACGGCCATCGCTGTTCTGCATAAAGTTGGAAAACGTGGCTGCACAGAAGGGCGGTACCTACTGGAAAATGTGCAGAACTTTTTCTTTGGTTGCATGGGGTTGTAAGAACGAGGGTAGCACAGTGTGCAGTGCAATGTCAGTGGATTGCGCTTTGTGGCTTAAATGAGCTTTGAAGATCCACTTCTGAAAATCGGTAAACAAAAGCCCCCAACCCCAACTATTTCTTACATTCCGACTGGTGGAGTTAGTGAGCCAGCTTTCTTTTCTTTACCATCTAAAGCCCAGATTAAAACAAATGAGTACAAAATATGGTTGTGAGCCATTTTAAAACGTCAACAGAAAACTTCAAATTTGACAGAAGAGTTAATTTGCATTTTTTTTTAATGATTTTCCATTAAGTTTCCAGCACAGCTGTGGCTCTGTCCATTCCATGAAAGTCACCAAATTAAAACAAAACAACCTTGAAATCAGACAAATAGCAGATTTCTTAATTTTTAATAACCGAAATAAGCCCGTATACGATTCTAAAAGGTGATTCGAACCTCGAGTTTTGTAGATACAGCATTTTAGTAAAAAAAAAATTTTTTTTTCATGTATGTTAATAATCTGTTTCCGATGCGTGACGCTCGATTTGAGGCTTGTGTGAAAGGAAAAAAAACTGTGGAAAGTAGGGCTAGGCGAGCATTTTGGTCACTTGATCAATGGCGTAAGAAACGGAGCGTTTCTCACAAAAACTTGAAACGAACCTCGAAATTAGCAGTGAGAATTACGAGCACAATTTCGACAAATAGTACAAGAATTGGAGCATCAGAAACTGTCGTGTGCTCCTTGATAACTTAAAATTACTGAATATTTGAAAAAAAAATCCCATGCCTTTACCGTGGTTCGAATGCACTTCTCCCAACAGGTAGAGGGTTTGCTGAGGGAAGCCCTTGTATAAGATGAGCTGGTTATGCGTCGTGTTGTTTACTGTTTTCAAACACTCTATTCATATCAATTTGTGCAAGTTAATTTTCGCTCAGGTAGAATTTCATGTGTGTAAACCTCCGTACAGGTAAAAATTTCAATGCAATATTGACTGTCTCGAACTTCTGAAAGTTAAAATTGCGTTGAAATTTTCACCTATGTGCATGTTTACACACATGAAATTCTACCTGAACGCCTGTTGGCTAGCACAAATTGATATAAAGAGCGTGTTTGTTTATATATACTATCAATTCCACATCTAAGTTGCTGTCTTCTTTGACTGGCTGGTGTAAGTACAGGCCTTTTTCATGGAAATAGATTTGTAACCACTCCTGGTCGGCTTTCACGTGGGTAACAGACAGAAATTCAGCACAATTGCGCAAGTATATTTAAAGACCCGCTTACATCACCTGTCATCATCTAGTAAAAGATAACACTTTGTTTTGCTGTGCTTAGTATTGCTGTACAATAATTTAGACCTTAACTTGGGCGAAAATCGTTTATCCTTCGTGTCGCCGTTGAAAAAAAATTACGACTTAAATTAAGACTAAAAATTACGACTTCATTAAAAAATAGTTTGTCTCTGGTCCGGGATCCAGGCTTGAACGATTCTGGTCCCGGTGAATTTGTTGAAAAGGCTTTGACCTTGTTAAAGTTAATGTAACTAGCCAAAACACACGATACCTAAACCATGCGCAATGGCTGTTTGCCGTGGCGTCACCATGAGTTAGCCAATAACGAACGAGGACAACGGCTGTTTGGCCGTCTGATTGGACTAACCCAGTCACGTGATATGCACGTCACAGCAAACAGCCATGGCGTGTGGTATAACTTAACCTACCTAACCAATCCTAATCAAACAAGCACAAAACATTTTGTTTTAATGCTTGTAGTTTTTGTTTATTTCTTTTCATGTCTTCCCGGAGTAATGGTGACCGGGAATACCGAAAATTTAGAGTATTTTTATCAAATGTTGGTACGAGTACATGAGCTACCAGACTCCATATTTTGTAATGCAGCTCTCGTTGTATCTTAACGATTTAATTTGATGTTGCAGTTTTTTTTTGCCATGCACCCAGCTGTAGCCGTGGTGCCAGAAGGAGAGAGGGACAATTTTGCTAGGTAATCTCATTGGAAATTCCTAGGTTCTTTTACATGCCACAATCGACATGAGCATGAGACATCACGAGTTAAGGCCGGACTCGAACCCGGAACCTCTGACACATGAGACGATCGTGCTAACCATCTGGCCACCTTTCCTCACTGTTGTAGCAGTCTGTAACGTAGCATGTGATTTTAAACAGTGAAAAAAAATGGGCCGAGTGGAAGTGAGGGAAACCAAAGAGGTCCCATTTTAAATCGATCATTTGGAATAAAATTGCGCTTCTTTACCTGTCCTTTTGTTCCTCTGTTACGGTCGACAAATGCATGCCCCGATTTGAATGACATTTGAAAGGAATATTTCTTAGCAATACGGCTGCACGATATGTACATTGATTTTATACAAGCTCATAAAATTCCCAAATGGCGTTAAAAACTGTTTTAGGCAATCGTTTATCCGGTTGAACACAGACGATTACGACGAATTCAGGCTGTAACCGGCTGTTTACATGAATGGCAAAGTACAACACAAAGCCGACTTAAAGAAGTTAAAGTATTTACCCAATATGGAGTTCATTCTGACTGCTTGTTGGGTTAAAGTTTTGACCCAAACGAGTTAAAGTACTAACCCAATAGTAGTCCATTCTGACTACTTGTTGGGTTAACATTTTGACCCAATCGAGTTAAAGTACTAACCCGATAGTGAGTCTATTCTGACTGTTTGTTGGGTTACAATTTGGACCCGATCGAGTTAACTTAACTACCCAATAGGGAGCCTATTCTGACTGCTTGTTGGATTGAAGTTTTGACCCAATCGAGTAAAAGTAATTACCCAATAGTGACTTAATGGCAAGGTACAACACTTTGCGGTGCACATTGTCTAGTGAGCTGCAGCGCGTCCGTTCAGTTGCCGCCTAACACGGGAATTGGCCGAGCGCTAGCAGCAGGCAACGAGCGAGTCCAACAGCTCAAACTAGTTGGAACCGTATCGCTGCACGTGATGGTCACGTGATGTAAATCCCGGCTGTAATCCCCCTCTCAGGCGAGTATTAAAGCTGGCCGGATTGAGAGGATCCTCAATTGGCGTTGGAGGTACAACTCCAAAGGTTGGACCTCTGAGCCTCTGCTAGGGCTGACTTGGGCTGCAACTTGGGTCACTGCCTAGTATGTGATACTCTGTGTATAGAACCACTAGCTGTGCAGTAAGGAGTGAATTGGGCTTAAGATTATTCTTGATTTCAATCGTTCACTTCCTGAGGAGTTACAAGGCGAATTTGTGTATTCAGTTAGAATGGACCCTTTCAGATTTAGCAAAAATTCAAAAGGGCATCCAAAACCGTCCTTTTGATGTCTACGCCCATTTCACCTCTTCCCATTTACCTCTTGCATGTATACTCTAATTTCATACCTTCCCATTTACCCTTTTGATATCTACACCCATTTCACACCTTCCCATTTGCCTCTTGGTCGTCTACTGTATTCGTTTTGTAATTTCTAAATCGCTTATTAGAATAAATTCAAACGGATTAGGAAATGTATCAGGAATTAACGCTTTATTAAAAAGAGATCCTATTAAAGTTTTCTTAAAATTCAAGATGGTGGCCGCATACGGCATCCAACAAACTGTTTTCAGCTTGTAAGTTCTAAACCGTTCGTAAAAATAAAAAGAAAAGCCTTTTACGAATATGGTTTCGAATTAAATTCTCTCCAAGAACGATTCAGTTAAAATTTTTTTTGAAAGTACAAGATACCAGCCAAAAATGGTGTCCAGAAAACTTGTTTTGTAATTTCTAATCAGTACTCAGCTAGAAAACAAACCTATTCCATTTTTCAGCTTGTGAAAATTCAAGATGGCATCCAAAAATGGTTTTCGGCTTGGAACTGCCTGTCCTTCATCAGATAGAAACAATACGGTTATGAAGACTCTTCGTAAATAAACACAAATGCAAACCTGTTAAACCTCAGACTGCCTAAGCGGAGAATTGAACCCTTTGAGACCAAAAGGGCCAAGCCTTAGCACTCGGGAATACTGACACGGCCAAAGTAAGTAACTAAGCACTAAACAAGCCCATTTGGCTTTCCACCTTGTAATAATGTAATAATTCACTTGTTGTTAATCTATGTAGACAGACATACAGCTAGATAGACAAATCACTTGTAAATTTATTACGTTTCGGTCTTGGATAAAGTGCAAAACGAAGTTTAGTTAAAAAAAACCATTTAAGATACAAATTATGGCTTTAAAATCAAATTATGTTAAACGTCATTAAGTGACAATTTTATTGGCAGATAATTGTTTTTCACCGTTATAAAATAATTATTCTATTAGTTTTGACGTGGAAAAATCCAAATTAATGTTAAAGAAGCTCACTCGTATTAAGTTTTCGTTTAGCTGTAGCTTGTTTTAGGTTATTGATGTCTAAGCTCATGTTACCCATTCCCATTTAACCCTTGGATGCCTCTGCTCATTCCACCCCTTCCCATTTACCCTCTTGAACATACGTTTATGTTCACTTCACCCCTTCCTGTTTACCTCTTGGATGTCTGCATCCATTCCACCCCTTCTCATTTATCGACTTGGATGTCTAACGCCCATGTTCATCCCTTTCCATTTACCTATTGGATGTGTACGCCCATTTTATATCTTCCCATTTACCGTTTTGATGTCTTACCCTCTTGAACATACGTTTATGTTCATTTCACCTGTTTACCTCTTGGATGTCTACATTCATTCCACCCCTTCTCATTCATCACCTTGGATATCTAACACCCATTCACCCCTTTCCATATACCTATTGGATGTGTACGCCCATTTTACATCTTCCCATTTACCGTTTTGATGTCAACACCCAGTTCAGACTTTCCCCATTTATCAGTTGGATGTCTGCACTCATTTCACTCCTTCCCATTTACCCATTGGATGTCTACTCCCATTTCACTCCTTCCAGTTACCTCTTGACTGTCTATGCCCATTCCACCACTTCTCATATATCTCCTTGGATATATTCGCCCATTTCGCTCGTTCCTATATACCCCTTGGATGTCGACATCCTTTTGACTCTACATTCACTTCACACCTTCCCATTTACCTTTTTGATGTTTACACTCATTTTCACTCTTCCCATTTATCCCTTGGGTATCTGTTGAATGTCTATGCCCAGTTCATACTGACCCATTTCTTCCTTTGAAGTCTACACTCACTTCACTCCTTCTCATTTGCCCCTTGGATGTTCACCCATTTTATACGTTTCCATTCACCTTTTTGATGTCTAATCTCATTTCACCCATTCCCAATTACCCCGTGGATGTCTACACCCACTTTATACTTTCCCATTTTATTTACCCTTTTGGTATGCTCACCCATTTCACACCTTACTGTTTTACCTCTTGGATGTCTACTCTAATTTCACTCCTTCTACTTTACTCCTTGGATGTCTACACCCATTTCCTACCTTACCACTTATCCTTTTGATGTCTATGTCCATTTTACAGGATGCCTACTCTCATTTCACTCGTTCCCGTTTACCCTTTGGATGTCTACACCTGTTTCATACCTTCCCATTTACCCTTTTGATGTCTACATGATTCATTCCGCAACTTCCCATTTGCCTCTTGGTTGTCTACTCTCATTTTATTTCACCCCATTTACCCCTTGGATGTCTACACCCATTTCATACTTTCCCCATTTACCCTTTTGATGTCTATGCCCATTTTACTTCTTTCCATTTACGTCTTTGATGTCTACTCTAATTTCACTCCTTCCCATTTACCTTTTCGATGTACACTCTTATTTCACTCGTTCATATTTACCCCTTGGATGGCTACACCCATTTTGAACCATTCCATTTACCCCTTGGATGTCTACGCCCATTTCACCCCTTTTCATCTAGCCCTTGGATAATTATACCCCTTTCAACCATTCTCATTTACGTCTTGGATGTCTACATCCATTTCACACCATTCCATTTACCACTTTGGATGTCTTAGCACATTTCAGTTTCCTCCTTTGGAAAAGCGGTGAAAATTTACTCTTTCACCCCTGCCAAACTTTGTACATCTAACTGCTTCCAAGTTCTGACTTCCAAACTTCTTGTTTCGCTTGGTATAACGAGGAACGTCAAACAAGACAACAAATACGTAGATGAGGTTTATATGCAGCACGCATTTTCTTCTAATCAAGATGTCACTAGCTATCAAAGTGAATGCCTCGCTAGCTCAAGCGAACACCAAGAAATTATGTTGAAGCTTTTTTTTAGAAAGTTGGTGAACGAATTGTGTCACCTTTAGGGAATGCATAGTCAAGGGTAAGGTAAACGAAATCCAGGTCAAAGTATGTTTGTCGCTAGAAATAAGTATACTTTTGACCATAGCAGCAAGTTGACGTGCAAACATAAGTTTAGAATTTCACTGACTATGTTGTGTTGCAATTATAGGAACCAAGAGTAATGCCATGTATCTTTAAGAATTCTTAAGTGCACACCAGGGATGTACGCAGTAAGATAGTTTTTTTTTTAAACTCCCACGCGTACATTTGCGAGATTCAGTCTTTCAACCTTTTGGCTAGAAGACCAAGCCTCTATCCATTTGTCTGAACTTTGCTTGAGTTCACAGACACGGCCACAAAGCTTGCATTTCGATGTATTACTTGCTTCTTTTTCTTATTTGTCTCTTGCCCACGTACTTAAAGGGTTACAAAGCAAGAGTGACTAATGCTGGTGAACAATTGTAATCCAGAACCTGAAAAGGCTGTTTTCTTCTCTTTTTTTCTCTACGAGTCTAACCAGAAATAAAAACACTAAGGAAAAAGCTCATCTTTTGGCTGAAGAAGCATTTTCGACGCGGCGAAAGTAACATTGCCATTGCATCTTGTTCGAGTTAGCACGGTCGGCCAGCAAAAGGTTAATTTCGTCTTGAGAACCAAAACGAATTGATCCCTGGTTTTCGCTTAAAATGACATATCTTCACATTATATTCGAGTAGCCTGCGCGAAACAGCATTTGCAACATTTACATAGGTTAGAGTGAATGTAGTGAAACCGTTTCTCACGAGGGAAAAAGTAGCAAAATGAAGCAACATTTACACGCGCTTGAAGTAATGCTGCAAAACTGGGCCATACAGGAAATCCAATCGGGAGGAACGTAACTTTAAATCTTCCAGTTTTAAATCATAGGGTGCTAAGTACATGTTTACGGGTCTTCAAGTATGGCTTAAACGAAGAAAATACGTTTCTACGGGGCTTTCTTCAAATTGGCTATGTATTCGTTTGGGGCCCGACATTTTACTCTTGTGCCCTTCTTTGAAAAAGTCTATTTGTGGCTCTGCTTATTGCACAGGGGCTTGTCGTCGGTTGCTTTCGCGTCGCATGGATAAAGAGTCTACATATAATGAAAGTGGTGAGGGGTGAAACCAGATTGAAGTCATATCGTACAACAATTGAGCGTTATTAAATTTTAGTGCGCGTTTACGCAACGACAGTTTTCTCGCTCACTAGCTTTTACTTAATCAATACTAAATTTGATGGCTGCTTCTCGCCTTTACCGGAGTATGCGGCTTTCGAGTTGTCTATACGTAGTAACCATGACAACGACGCAGACGCACATCGTCTCCTCGTACGTCGTGACACGGTGTACGATGCTTGCAACATTTGAGTGTTGGTTTATGACAACAAGAAAACAATTTTTTTACTGCAGTACAAGACGACGGACTGTTTTTTCTATGCCGGCATTCGATGGTTAATCTTCGATTAGATAGCCACGAAATGGATGCCATGTTGGATTATGAATTCTCGCTGCGAGAAGCTATTTATTCTACCGACGTTTCATCTAGAAGGTGTACTTTGAGGGAGAATAGCAAATTTTGGAAATAGCGTGAAATGACAACAATCTTGTAGCAATGTTTAAAATTACTGTAGCACTTTGTCCTTTATCCGTGTTGTTATTTATAATACATACAACTTATCTATTACCGCATTCATTTAATAGCAACGGGAACCTAATCTTAAATAAATAACGGTTGACTAGCAAATAGTATTCGGCGAGTGAGAATGACTTATTGCGTAAACGCGCCTTACACTGGCGCGCTATTATCATCAATGGAACTCGCGCTGCACGTCTTTATTCTCACGTTCGAAGTCATTATTTGTAGTCGTACGTTGACCAGAGCGACCTGAGAAGCGTTTTAACATCAAGGTAAAAGCCCCCGGCCATTACCGGAAGTTGACTGGGAGAGCAAACACTAAAAACCTTCTCAGATCGCTCTGGACAACGTCTGGTAGGAAAAGTAGCAAAATAAACACCTTTCCAACATTTACACGCTTCTGAAATTATGTTGCAAAACAGAGCCATACAGGAAAGCCATCTGGCACGAATATACCGTTAAATATTCCAGTTTTCAACCGTAGGGTGCTAATAATTACAGATCTTCAAGTAGCTTGAGCGAAGAAAATACTCTTCAAATTACTCCCTTCGACTTCATATACCCTCCTCATCAGTTCAGTACGGAGCTCGATCTTTTTCTCTCCGTCTGGTTTATATTCCAACCAGAGTTTGATTGTGTTGTTAGATGTTGCCGTGCAGTAGTATACTGAGTTGGAACAAAGCAACTTTTGTAAGTCGTTAATTGTTACCCAACTGGTAGGGTGTCCGTCCCATGGCCCTTACTGCTTTCTTGACGTCCCTTAGTACGGGCAGCATCTTCATCAATAATGGAGAAGAAGCATCAGCGGTTTGAAGCCTAGTCATATCACGTTGGGTTTGGTCGGTAGCCGGCGGCCAGGGACGGCTGACTGACGATCTTGTCCCACGGGCCAGCCACTCCACGGACTGACCCTGCATTATTTAGTGTTTATGGACAGCAGAGACATCTGAATGCGGCGGTTGCCGTCACTTCGGACCTGACATGCCCAACGCCATCGCCTTTGCAACGTACGTACGTCAAGGGAAAGACTAGTCTCCCCTCCCTCCCCCTCCCTGCACTCCCCCCTCCCTCCAGTTCGCTTTCCAACTCCCTTGGTTTGTTGTCTATCTATCCTTTGCTTCCTCTTAATGTTGTGAAGGGAAGAGGCAGAAATGAACGCCAGGAACGTGACCATCACATCTCAGGCTGATGGCGAAATAATTTCATTACATTAAATTTGTTTGTTGGCGCTCGGCATATATCGGACATGTTCTGTGTTTGCGGGCTGTCTCGCGTGTGAGATTTATCTCATAACATTTGGAAATCTGCCAACCCCGTGTAAGCAGAACGGGCCACCACGTAAAATTCAGCTCGTAAGTGCTACCGAGGCCAATTTTTACTTGGCGATGTAAGCATTTCCTAAATACAAAATTAATAAAAGGGGATTCAAAGGTGCTTCGGCAGAAAAGGATTACGTCTGAAGTCCAGTTGAAAGTCAAAACACAGAAACTGAACTTTAGCTGGCGCATGGGCCAACACCACGCAGTCCGCATACAGGAACTTAAAAAAAACACGACGCAATATTTCCGCCGTCACATGGGGGCCGTTCCTAGGCGTAAAATCACCAAGTTGGCAAGGCTCACACGCAAACTATAAAACCAATTTGTGTGCAAGCCTTGGTGATGATGAAATAAAAATCTAAAAAGTTGCAACACGTAACAACAAATGATAACGGGTCGTAGTCAAACCCGAAACGTATAACAAGCATGTATATTTTTTCTTGGCCCAAAGGAGCTAAAGTCAGTACATAAAAAAACCACACTTTGGGTGTGACCCACAAACCACCAACAGAAGCACTAATAAAAACATTACAAAACGATAAACAGAACAGAGTCAAGGCAAATACCTGACAATCGGGACCCAGACAAACTCCCTGCAAAGCAGATCGTAAGTGCTGGGATTGGTTGCTGCATGCTGTTATATAGGAGAAGGCCCTAGTGGGGAAAATTTGAGATTCCTAGTTTATGGAAGATGGGGATATATTCAGAAAATTGTTTATTTACTGGTAAAAGGTGATCATGGCCTGGTGGGCGCTGAGTAAGTATGCAGATTGTTTCCAAATTAATTCATGGTCGGTAATATTTTTCTTGAAGTAAAATTCGAGTATTTTGCAAATCGGGGGTGCGCCCTGTCTTTATTCGGTGCTGCGCTAAAGAGTTAGTTGTGTCATTATGTTTAAGAGTTGATTTGTGGGATGATAACCTTTTATTCAAAGTTTGTTTCGTCGTTCCTATGTAAGACGTCCTGCAGGTTGGTTCGCCACACAGGGAATTTGATAAACAACGTTACTCTTGGTTTTTTGGGGGCCTCCTTGTGATCGGTCACAATTCTTGGCCACACTTTTTTATGCATTGACTTCAGCGCCTTTGGGCTAAGAAAAAATGTACTCACTTGATAACGGGCCGCAGTCTAACCCGAAACGTGGCATTTTTACTGTTGTTACCTGTGCACCTTATTGACTTTTTATTTCTTCATCACTTATCTGGTGATCCAGTGCTCTTCCATGCAGGTGTCCCATGCTCTTCCCGCACAGGGGGGGGGGGGGAGGCATTGCCTCTGCCCTTTTTTGAAAAAAAATGCCCCTTTTGAAGGAAAAACATGCCATACTTTGCTTTTCTGGTGGTCGTAGCGAGGAGAAAGGGCCTTAAAGCCCTAAAAAGGGCAAAAAGAAAGCTAAGACGCCCAAGAAAGGGGCCAAAAGTGGTAAAATAAAAAAGGGAGTGACAAGCAAAAAAAAAAGGTCCCCAGAAGAATCATGCCCTTTCACTGAAAGTTGTCTCTGCCCTCTCGGATGTCTGTGCACGTTACTGCTTATATCCTTTTTATTTTTAAGTGCAAGTCTTGGTAACATGGTGCTTTTACGCCTGAGGACGATCCTCATAGTGAAGGAGAAAATGTTGCGTTTTTAACTATTTTCAACGCACCTGTAATGCGGACTACATGGTGTCCCATGCTCTTCCCGCATCCACATCATCCTGTTTGACATATAAATTTAAGCTTTTCTTGTTATTTTGCCTTTAGAAGTAAAAATACTCTTTTCGCAACAGTGTCAAGGCCGTTTTATAGGGGCAATAAAAGATGTGTCAGCACTATAACCTCTTCCTCCCAAACATATCTTGCGTAGTATGTGAAGCAGAGAAAGTAAGGCAGTTAGTAAAGTCCAGTTATTGCAGTTCAGGAACTGAAGATTTTGTAAACTGCTGGATAAACCTTGAACCTAAAAGACGCCTGTGACGTTTCGTTGATGGCGGATAATGTTTGGGTTACGAGGGTTAGATTTGTGCGATATCCACTGTGATGTTTGTAAGACATCTTTTAAATCATGATAGAGATGGGCTAAACAGAACGACTACGTTAGTAGCAAACAAAACGGCCGCACCAATTTTCAGTTTTGCAAACTATGCAAATTTTCGCAAAGCCATTTTTCCCCCCGCCTGGTAATGATCATGTATTAGTTGGTACAGGCTCACAGTTCCGACATACTGCTCTTGCCATACGTGCATGCGAGGCTAGCAGGAAAGCGACCAAAAATGATCAAGGGCAGCGGTTAACTTAGGGATACGCAACAACTTTATGGCAATGTTGTGAAAACTAAGGGAAAGAATCACCGCATCTTAAACTTTACTATTCAACTGACCGAATGATGAATGATTTTACAATTAATCAGTATTCATGGAATCGGGAAATTTTGGAGAAAATTTTAAAAGAGTTTGTCAACTTTATTCGGATGTTGAAGTGGGGTAAAGCTCCTCCCCCCCTTCCCCGAGTCGCAGTGGCCTGGTTCGTTTCCATCTAAGGTGCGCGTTTCGATCTCAGGGTCAGTCATTTTATTTCTCTTTTCGTCAAGCCAACTACATGGAAGCTTGGGCTGTAAAGCGATAATTATTTTTAAAAATTCCTCCTGATAGGCGGAAAAACTGCCACAAAGACATCAAAACGAAATACAACTTTTTATTTTCGGCATGCATTTGATGCCTCGGTCACCTGAATTAATAACAACCCATACAATGATGAATAATCGTGTCTAATGCACAACCTACCACCTTCAGGTCACGGGTTCTTACACAAACACGCTAAAATAAACAAGTAAAAGCCCCTACGAAGTGGGGCTGGCTATGAAAAATCCGCCATCTTGGATTAGTAGCATATGGACCACTGACCTCTTCATGCTCTTGACTGGTAATGATTTATAAACAGCATTCCATTTTTCCATGGGAGGAAATTTTTTTAATGGTGTTCACGAACTGTTCATGACACCTAGGCGATTGACGGTGATACTAAACGACTCCAGATGATGTCGAATTTTTTCGATAGCTACTTAATGAACAGTGATGGTGCCTTCGATATTTATAGTGTGGTGGGTGCTCTCAGCATGTTTTATCAGCAGTACGGGTAATATCACCGTCAATCGCGCAAGGGTCATGAACAATATTAAAAATTTCCCTCACATGGAAAACTGCATGATATTTATAAATCATTACCAGTCAACAGCGTGTAGAGGTCAGTGGTCCATGTGCAACTAATCCAAGATGGCGGATTTTTCATATTAGCCGCATTTCGTAGGTTTTTTTTACTTGTTTTGAGTTTCTAGTGCAAGTATCAGTTATCTGAAGGTGGTAGGTTGCACATACATTAGACACCATTGCTCTTCTCTGTAGTATTATATTACTTTTAATTTAGGTGACCAAGGTATCAAATGCATGCCGAAAATTGAAAGTTGTAGTTTGTTTTGATGTCTTTGTGGCTGTTTTTCCGCCTATCATGAGCAATTTTTTAATCTGCCGCAAATTAATTGATATTTTACTGTTTAATTATTATTCCCTATTTGGGTAGTTGATTTATGTGGCACTCGTAAAATTGCAACAGTTTTAGAACAGCGCATTGTTAGCGTGATGGACCACCAAATATTAAAACTAATAATTAGATTTTAGCAGGGGTGCTGCTGGTGTGACAAAATGTGAAAAATCTGAAAATTAGCAAATAGTAAAAAAAAAAAAATGAAAAATGTGAAAAAATGCGAAAAATACGAGTGTTGGTGTGGAAAAAAGGCAAAACGTATACAAACAAAGTAAAAAATATAAAATTATCTGCTCTATAGTTTGTTCCACATTATGTTTTCAGAAAACTGACTGAAAGACGACTCATTTCCTTGCACTAAGAGTGCAAAAACATGTGAATATAACACTTGTATAGACTCAACATAGTTACAGTTACAGTTTACGAATGGGATGTTTACGGATTTTTTTGCACTCGCAGTGGAAGAAAACGTGGCGTCATACAGTCAATTTTCTGAAAACATAATGTGGAACAAAGTATAAATCTGGGCTGGGAATTACGCAGGCATATCTGTGGTTCGCAACGAAAAAAAAAATTGGTTGGTTTACGGGCTTAGCCGCTTTGAATTCGCTTTCCCTCTCTTGAGTTAAATTACAGAGAAGTTAACAATGGTTACTTTACAGGAACAATTTTTAAAATTAATAATATAAGGGTTGTTGCTTGAGCAACAGGACAAGCAGGGACTGAATAGTCACTAGCAGTAAGCCTAAACAAAAATAGCTTACATTAATGCGACAAATAAAGACTAAAAGTTACTCAATACAAAAATTATTTAAACCACTCGGGCCTACGACGTAAAAATCACACAAGATACTGTATATTTAAAATTCTGCGGAATCCCTGAACAGTTATTTGATGGTACCGCTGATCCTGGTAGTGAGTTCCATGGCTCAACTACCTTCAACGAGAAAAAGTTACTTCGGGTATTTAATCGTGCAGATTGTCGATTTTAGCTTCAATGAGTGGCCTCGAGTAATATTTGTATTGGATGGGTCGAAAAAAGTTAAGTACCAATGGATGATGCCCGCGCACAATTTTGTACAATTGTTAAGCTAGTGTGATATACGTGTACGAAAACGCATGCGTGTAATAAAAACTAGGTGTGTGAAAAATGTGGGAGAAAAAATGAAACAAGGTTTGACTTTGTTCTGACCTACAAAATTCTCCATGGTCTTGTTTCGGTCGATCTGCCATTTGTTGACCTTTCTCCGAATTTAGCTAACACCAGGAATCTCAGGAAGCTAATCCATGGAAACTTGGATTCTAACCGTTCCTTTTTTCTGTTCGGATTTTGCCAATTTGGCGGAACGCCCTAAGTAGCGAAACAGTTTGCATCTTCGGTTGTAGGGTTTCGCGCACAGTTACAAAAGAAATGTTTAAGTTGATTTCTTAAAGACCATTTATGTCCACTCATTAAGTTGTTGTTTTTTTTTTTTAATAATTTCTTCGGTTTAGCCGGGTATTATGGTTCACAAGTCCTTCCGTAGTCCTTCCGTAGTCCTTCCACTTATTGTGGTAAATGTGATATTATTACTGTTATTATTAAAAGCAGGTATGTGAAAAATGTGAAAAAAAATGAAAAGTGGGTGTGTGAAAAATGTGAAAAAAAAAGAAAAGTGGGTGTGTGAAAAATGTGAAAAAAATGAAAAGTGAGTGTGTGAAAAATGTGAAAACAATGAAAAGTGGGTGTGTGAAAAATGTGAAAAAAATGAAAAGTGGGT